>JBBPBO010001986.1:0-46256 GCA_037974295.1 Cicer cuneatum
CTAAACCCTAAACCCTAAACCCTAAACCCTAAACCCAAAACCCTAAACCCTAAACCCTAAAACCCTAAACCCTAAAACCTAAAACCCTAAACCCTAAACCCTAAACCCAAACCCCAAACCCCAAACCCTAAACCCTAAATTATTTAGCCATCATTTAATTATTTATTTATTTATTTGTGTGCTCAAAAGTTTGTGGCTATATGTTGTGTGTATATAAATACTTTTTTTGAACATCCCATCGCCACAAGGCTAGACTACATTTGGTTGATGTGATTCTTATGAGATATTCACAAATGATCATCAATTATTATGAATGATATGTGGGTGCACTTGTGTCTCCTCTCTACCACTCAATATTTGTGTGCTCCAGAGGATATCTTTGCTGGCCCAAATCAGAAGGAAGCAAAGTTAGAAGGAGACCTGGACCAGACCAAAAGGAAGCCTGCCATAGGGAGAGTTGTTCCAGACCAGAAGGAATCAAATGTCAGATTTATTCCAGAAGTTATTCTAACCAGAAGATGGCCTGGCAGTGAAATGATAAACAATCCAGACTTGTTCCAGACTTAATCAGAGGATGAATTAATTGGTCCAGAACAAGAGAATTAATCCAGATTTGACCCAGACCAGAAGATAGCATGGTTTAGGGTATGAAACTAAGTCCAGACCATAAGAAATGATTTCCAGAATTGATCCAGACCTCATCCAAAATCAAAGGTAAAATGTCCAGACTGAAATATTATTTGTCCAGATTTAATTTCAGTTTAATCCAGACCAAGTCCATAATTGGTTCAGATCAGAGGGAAGATTTTCAGATCAATGGTTTAGATTTAATTATTTGGCCCAGTGTTAGCCGAGATCAGAAGATCAGACCATGGCCCAATGTTGGCCGAAATTAGAGGTTCAGGATGTGTGGTCCAGCAATGGCCGAGATCATAGGATTATAGCATATCAGGTGCAAGTCCGGGATGGCCGAGATCAGAAGATCAGAGGGTTAGGAAGTGTGGTCCAGGGATAGCCAAAATCAAAGGATCACAACATATCAATTAATATGGTCTAGATGTGGACTAGCGCAGAAGATCAAATGGTTCAGATTTAATCAGGAGGATTAATGGTGGAGATTTTAATTTATTTTAATCAAAGTATTAAAAAGATTTGTTACAAAAATAAAAGTGAGGTATAGTGGAATTCAGGAGCTGTTGCGGGAAGCAACTAAAGACTTGATTGGCCAGTTATTTTTGAAAGAAATCTGAAGCTTAAAAAAGATATGTTTTTTTATTTCAATAAAGCCCAATTGGTCAAGTTATTTTTACAGAGAATCCAGCAAGATTCAGCTCGAATTTAAGCATTGGAAGAGGCCCTAATCTGCATCTATAAAAGGAGGCTCAAGGCAGAATACTCATCATCGAAAATCACAAAAGAGTCATACACTTCCAAAGCAAACACTCAAGTTTTCAGTGAGGTCAATTGTGAGTTCCAGCTTTCAAGAAGCAAGCACTCGTGTTATTTTCTTTCCTTTGTGTTAGATCTAAGTTGTTGACGTAGAGTCTACAATCTGATGGAGTCAGAAAGGGGTAGCAGATTACTTGGCAATTAGATTCAAAGTTTTGTAATTCCTTCTACAATCTGGGATTGTCAGATTGGCAGGAGAAGACAGGTGCTGTATTCCTCAAGAGTCTATGATTGTTAGACTGTTTGAGAAGACTGACTTGGAGGGTCAGTAGAACAGTTGTAATTCAAGGTTTGACATTTGATTATTCCTTCAAGGTGAAGGGACTGGACGTAGCCTCGTTAACGGTGAACCAGTATAAAAATTCTAAGTTTTATTTTTGTTGAGGAAAAAACCTTTTTGATATATGTTTTAATGACAACAAACCTTTTAAATTAAATGATTAAGTTTTATGAATGGTGGTCTACTAATGATTTCACTTAAGTTTGTTTAAGGAACATAAATGCATAAGTGAACAAAGCAAGAATCGAAGAAAACAGCAGCAGAGAACATTCTTGACATATTCTGGAAAACGGAGAATGTTCGCAAGATTGTGATAGCATAAAGACCAAACTTTCTCCACCACTTAATTAAAGTTATGGCATCTGGAATTTACATCAGTACTGAGAGTACATGACAAGGAACAGATGTGATCAATTAGAATCAAAAGGAACCATTCTAATCACAAAGAAAAAAGGTCATGAATCAAGCTGCCAAAGCAAGACTGAACAGTCTCCAGAATGTTCAGAATTAACAGCATGTTAATGATTCAAGGAAAGCCAAGAAATCAGCATAAAGAACACTCTTGACACAATCTAAAAAAACAGCAGATGTTACCCGATGACATCAAAGGATACCTCACGAAGCTGCCATCAGAGGATACCTCACCAAGCTGTCATCAGAGGATACCTCACCAAGCTGCCATCAGAGGATACCTCACCAAGCTGCCATCAGAGGATACCTCACCAAGCTGCCATCAGAGGATACCTCACCAAGCGGTCATCAGAGGATACCCCACGAAGCTGACATCAGAGGATAACTCATGAAGCTGCCATCAGAGGATACCTCACCAAGCTGCCATCAGAGGATACCTCACCAAGCTGCCATCAGTGGATACCTCAACCAGAGGATATCAGAGGATACCTCAACCAGAGGATATCAGAGGATACCTCAACCAGAGAATACCAGAGGATACCTCAACCAAAGGATACCAGAGGATGTCTCCTGTAACACCCCGAGTTTAAAACACAGCGCGAGTGCATTTTTTTTTTTTAAATTAATAATTAAAATAAGTTTTCCCCAAATTTATTTCAAAAGAATTAAAATAAAGTTCTTCGTAAAATAGTACGTTATAGATTAATCGATGAACGTAAACCAAATACTTCATTAGGATTATCACTAAGTACTTATCTTGGAAATTAGTTTTTAAACATTAATACATCCCAAAATATCATTGTCATAATACATCAACAGTAAATATCAGAGTACATAGTTCAACGGAAAATAGTACAGAATTTCCAAAATAAGACAATTTACAACTTCAACCCAAAACCTAATACAATAAGTCTAACTGATCATGCGCTGAAGCTGCAGTAGCACGGATTCCCTCCGCATCCCACGCAAGTCTCCTCTGACTCTGCAGCTCGCTTCGACGTAACCTCCTGCTCTTCCTCGTCATACAGAGAAGGGTCGGTCTCCTCCGAAGTCAAGTCAATACACACTCGTGGCCGCTTTGGCGGTGCCGGAATCTCATAGCAGTCATCGGAAATCCTAGATGGACCCAGAATCTCAGTCGCTACTGGTCTCAGCTCTTCACGCTTCTCTACCGCATCAGACTCATGTATCCCTCTTCCAATCGCAGGATTGGGAGTCACCACTCCTACAGTGGCCTCCGTCTCAACCCTCTCAGCAGACTCCTCCGCGTCGTTGAAAACTCCGTGCGCCTCTAGCACCAGGCGAGAAGGCACGAGAAACTCTATGCTCGCGTGAGTGCGCTCTACGAAGTCTTCCACGCCATTAGTCCTACTTGTCCGCTCCAGCCACCCCGTATAAGTCGCTCTGCTTGAGAGGGGGTCAAAAGCCCAAGCAGTGCGCGAGTAGCGATCAAGGAAATTCAACGACGTTTCCGTCGTACGGGTACCCACGGGCGGCGTGGGTTTGGGAGGCATCTGAGGGCAAAGCCCAAAGTCCACAATATATAGCAAGGGGTCACCGACCGAAAATAACAGATAATCACATAGCATATATATTGCACAACAACATGTATAATCATGGTATAACATATGATGATGAGGAAATAATCATGGTCATTTGAAAATTTATGACTTTCATGCCTTATCAAAACACCAGTTAATGATTATGAAGTATGCGGTAAGTACAAACACACGTCAACAAAATACAATCATTAAATCAGAATTTCATATTCTGGACAGCACTCACACATTAATTTCCAACATTCATCATAAAAACAATCGTGACACACCGGTCAAATCCCTCAATGTAATGCATATATGCTCATGCATAATTTTCTTGGAATCACCAAGGTGCAGTCACTCACATACCAGCACAATTTAACGGCCCTCATGACCAGGGTGCAATCGCTCAATAGATCAGCACCAGTGCAGACGCTCAACAGTCCAGCACATCGTGCAGTCGCTCAACAAACCAGCACGTTTGACATCACCCAAGGTACAATCGCTCAACAGATCAGTACCTAGTGCAGACGCTCAACAGTCCAGCACTCGTGCAATCGCTCAACAGATCAGCACGGGGTTGCGCATTTCAGGGTACAGATGCTCAACAGTCCAGTACCTGTGCAGACGCTCAACAGTCCAACACTTATATACCAAGGTACAATCGCTCAACAGATTAGTACCTATTGCATACGCTCAACAGTCCAGCCCTCGTGCAATCGCTCAACAAATCAGCACGTGGTTGCGCATTATTGTGGCCCATCGCGGGTACCACTTGAATATGCAATGTTTCACTTCTCTAGAAACAGAATGCAAATTCAGAAAATTCATGCCTCTGAAACAAATTTAAAATAACTCCGCATAGTCAAAAATCATCATCACAAGCATGATTAAACAGTAAATTAATCATTCACATTTTGAAATGTTTTCCCAACCTCTCAAAAATTCAGACATAGTGTTTAAAACTGGAATTTTTCTGGGATTTACGAATCTGTATTCGAATACAGCTCTTCTGTATTCGAATCCTTTAGCCAAAACAGTATAGAATCACTCTATGTATTCGAATACAGCCCTCTGGTATTCGAATACAGAGGCAGATTTCAGTGCATAAATCAACCTCTTTTATTACATCAGTAAAGTTTTTAAAACTTCATTACCACTACTTCAAAATCTCATCAAAAGTTCCACTTTAACTCACCACAACATCCCAAGTATTCCCAAGACACTCAGGGTTTTCAAAACACTCTTAAAACTTGAAATTTTCTAAAAATTCGAATCTATATTCGAATACAGACCCCCTGTATTCGAATACAGAAGCAGGAAACTGCAATTTAACATTCTGTATTCGAATACAGCATGACTGTAGTCGAATACAGGAGTTCAACCTTTGGAAAATCAAGCATTTTCTCCCATGTCACTTAAAGGTTTTCAAACATCTTTCTCTCCTCTTTAAAACTATTTCACATACTTCTTTTCAAATCATTTAAACCTTCTCAAAGTTTCTCAACACTTCAAAACTCACATGACAGTGATTAAAACTTGTTTTTCTGGAAAACACGAATCTGTATTCCAATACAGAGGCTAAAAACTGAGTTTCTGGAAAAACTCGAATCTGTAGTCGAATACAACATGCCTGTAGTCGACTACAGATGCGAATACAGTGTTAAAAATTTCACTTATGTATTCGAATACGACATGATCGTAGTTGAATACAGATGCGAATACAGAAGCAAGAATCTTTCCTCTGTATTCGAATACAGAGGCTCGTATTCGAATACAGGTTTGAAAACTTTAAAATAAAACAAAAACCTTGAAGGTTGTATTCGAATACACACATGCTATAGTCGAATACACCATCGAAAACCAATGACAGTTCAACCCTTTTCAAAACTGATTCTTTTAAAACAATAGCCAACATCAAACAGATTATGCACTTTTTTCAAGAAGTTTCCTCATTTAAAATCCCTTTTCCTTTAAAATTCATCAACACCACCAGAATCATCACAAACAACCAGAATCAGAATCATTTTCATCACCAAAATCCCACTACATAAAACAGAATCAGAACCATTAACACCAGTTTATCCAAAACAGAGACAGATGATCAATCATCAGAACACCATGCAACATTTCAGGGTTCTTACTCATCAGAACAAACATGCAACATTTCAGTGTTCACACTCATCAGAACAAATATGCAACATTTCAATGTTCACACTCATCAAAACAAACATGCAACATTTCAGTGTTCACACTCATCAGAACAAACATGCAACATTTCAGTGTTCACACTCATCAGAACAAACATGCAACATTTCAGTGTTCACAAAACACCAGAGCAAACATGCATGCATTCAGTTTTCTCAAAACACAACAGAATGACAAGCAAACATCACAGAACACTAAGCACCAACAGGATGATTTTGCATTTTAATGCCATTTTCAAAACAGTTTTAAGACATGCGTTTTTAATCATAACTAAAATGGCATGCAAACATTTTCCAGCATTCACCCATAAGTAAAACAACATTTTTTTACCAGTAAAAAGAGCCAACAACAACATATCAGAATAATCACTTATCACAAAAATGCATTTTCTCTCAAAATGTCATTTTCGAAAATAGCTTTTCTTTTAAAAACAGAACTGAAACAGCACAATTTATGGCCCTAATGCAGCTAAAAGATGGAAGGTGCCCTTACCCTTGTAGCGTGCTATGCTATTTCTCTTGTTCCTGCTGTGTTCCCTTTTCTGCGTCCAAAAACGGTGAAGCTGTTCCCTGAGTTTGCTGCTGCAAAACTGGGTTCTTTCTCTTCGTATTGAGGTGGGGATTAACTTTACTACTGGGGGTTTTTAGGTTTGAGGCTTGGATTCTCAGTTAATGGTGTTTGAAGGAATTTCCCTCTCTTCAAATTTGAATTCGGGAATGGCAGAAACAGAGACAGAATGGGAGGAGTGATGGAGTTGGTACATGCAATATGGGCAGTAAGGAGGAAGGAATGGTGTTCTGACTTCACCATCCTTCTCACTCCTATTTATAGACTCTCAAGGTGCCACCTCACTTGCCACTTGTTAGATTTTCCAGCTTTTTAATTGTCTTGCAATTAGCCACTAATCCTTACTTAATGGTCCAATTAATTTAATTACTCTAAATTAAATTAATTTAATTCTTCATCCAATAAATTTTAATTCCTCTTCCAAATAAATATTTATATATATATATATTCACTTAAATCATACATATATTAAATATTTACAAAGATTCCCAAAATATCCTTGACAATAATTCCAAAAATTAATATTTAAAATTAAGGGTCTTACAATACTACCCCCCTTAAATTAGTTTCGTCCTCGAAACTACATGTCCGTAAATAATTGAGGGTATTGTTCCTTCATTTTACTTTCCAATTCCCAGGTTGCGTCTCCAGTAGTCGGATTCCAAATCACCTTGACTAGTGGCACTTCCTTGTTTCTCAACTGCTTAATCTTCTTGTCTTCGATCCTCACTGGAAATACTTCAAATGACAGGTTCTCCCTTAGTTGAATTGTATCAGGCTCGATTACATGTGTCGGGTCTGCAATGTACTTCCTTAGCTGCGATACATGAAATACGTCGTGAATGTTGGACAGTATTGGAGGTAACGCAATCCGATAAGCCAATGGTCCAATACGTGCAGTAATTTGGTATGGCCCAATAAATTTAGGAGTCAACTTCCTTGACTTAATAGCCCTGCCAACACTAGTTGTAGGCGTAACCCTAAAAAACACATGATCGCCCTGCTCGAATTCCAAGGGTCTGCGACGCTTGTCCGCATAACTCTTCTGACGATCTTGTGAAGCCTTCATTTTCTCTTGTATTCTCTTGATCTTCTCTATGGTCTGTTCCACCATCTCTGGTCCAACAATCATACTTTCTCCGTCCTTATACCAGCATAAGGGCGTTTGACACTTGCGTCCGTATAATGCTTCATAGGGCGCCATCCCAATGCTAGCGTGGAAACTGTTGTTGTAGGTGAACTCAATCAATGGCAGAACGTCATCCCAACTCCCTCTGTCATCCAACACGCATGCTCTTAAGAGATCCTCCAAGGACTTTTCGTCCTCTCTGTTTGTCCGTCTGTTTGTGGATGGTAGGCTGAACTCAATTTCAATTTTGTGCCCAAAGCTTCATGCAACGCTCCCCAAAAATGAGATGTGAACTTTGGGTCACGGTCCGATACTATACTTGATGGAACACTGTGTAATCTCACAATCTCAGCGATGTAGATTTCTGTCAGCTTATCTACCTTATAAGTGGTCCTTACCGGTAAGAAATGTGCGGACTTTGTCAAACGGTCCACTATTACCCAAATTGAATCATTCTTTTTCCTTGTCTTGGGCAGTCCTGTTATGAAATCCATGGAAATGTTGTCCCACTTCCATTCCGGTATGTCCAAAGGTTGCAGCATTCCAGCAGGTCATTGATGTTCCACTTTCGCTTTCTGACAAGTCAAACAAGCGGATACATATTCTGCCACATCCCTTTTCATTCCTGGCCACCAGAAATTCTGCCTTAAGTCCTGGTACATCTTGGTCGCTCCAAGATGAATACTCAACTTACACTTATGAGCTTCTTCCAGAATCATTCTCCTCATCTCTCCAACTTCCGGTACACAAATTCTTCCATTACACCTCAGAATATTATCTGTTCCGATGCTGAACTCAATTGTCCACACTTGCGCTATCAAATTCCTCTTTTCTTGGATCAATGCGTCATCTTGCAGGTTTGCAATCTCCTCAAGTAATCCACTCGAAATTGTTATCATCCCACACTTTAACACTCCTGGTGCAAACTTCATGTAAGACCCTTAAATTTAAGAATTAAATTATGGATTTAATTAAGTGTATTTTGGGAATATTTGATATATGTATGTTTTGAGTGAATATATATATATAAATATTTATTTTGGATGATGAATTAATTTTATTGGATTAAGAGTTAATTAATTTAATTTCGAGTAATTAAATTAATCGGACCATTAATTAAGGATTAGTGGCTAATTGCAAAAGGATTAAGTGCTGAGAAATCCAGCTGGAAAATCCAGCATTATTGTATCATTGTTTCAAAGGAGGTGGCACTCAAGTGAGCCGGTAAGCACACGTGAAGGGCTGGGCAGAAATCAGAACTCCATACCTCCTATACTGCATGTAATAGTGCTGCATGTAACAGTACTTTTCCCTTCCATCCTGTATGCTGTTTTCTGCCTTCCCATTTCCAGTCATGGTTATAAAAGAGGAAGAGAGGGAACTCTTCAAAGTAACATTACTGGAACATCCAAACACTGAAACACCAAAACCCCAGTACAAAAGTTAATCCCCACCTCAATATGAAGATAAAGAACCCAGTTTTGCAGCAGCAAACTCAGGCAACAGCTTCGCCGTTTTTAGACGCAGAAAAGGGAACGCAGCAGGAACAAGAGAAATAGCATAACACGCTACAAGGGTAAGGGCACCTTCCATCTTTTAGCTGCATTAGGGCCATAATTTTGTGCTGTTTCAGTTCTGTCTTTAAAAGAAAAGCTATTTTCGAAAATGACATTTTGAAAGAAAATGCATTTTGTTGATAAGTGATTATTCTGATAGTTGTTGTTGGCTGTTGTTGGTTGAATGCATTAATGCTGTTTTACTTGTGTGAGAAAAATGAAGATGTTTTGCATGTTATTTTAAAGATGGTTAAAATACATGTTCACAAAACTGTTTTGGAAAATAGTTTTAAAAATGCAACAAAAATGCATTCTGTTGGTGTTTTGCTGCTGTGTGATGATTTCTGTTTTGGTTGAAAATATTAGTCATGTTCTGATGTTTGAGGAAGCTGAAATGCTTTGCATGTTGTTCTGATTGTTTGAAAAGCTGAAATGCTATACATGTTATTCTGATGTTTTGAGAAAGCTGTGATGCTTGCATGTTTGTTCTGATGGTTGAAAAATCTGAATGATTCTGGTGATTGAACATTCTGTGTCTGGTTCTGGATGATTGGGGTAAAATCCTGATTCTGTTTCTGTTTGAGTGATTCTGATGATGTTGATGTTTTAAAAGGAAAAGGGATTCTAAATGAGGGAAGTGTCTTCTGGAAAAAGTGTTGAATCTGTTATGTTGTTTGGTTGTTGTTTTAAAAGAAAACAGTTTGAAAAGGGTTGAATCTCAGGAAATTTTCACTGGTTTTCGAAGGTGTATTCGAATACAACATGTGTGTATTCAACTACAACCTGTACAATTTCTATTTTACTTAAGTTTTCAAACTTGTATTCGACTACGAGCCCTGTAGTCGAATACAGAAGAAGAATTTCTGTTTTTGTTTCTGGTTCTGATGATCCTTGTGTGGATCATTTCGTTTCTGTTCTGGTTCTGATGATCCTTGTGTGGATCATTCTGTTTCTATTTCTGGTTCTGATGATCCTTGTGTGGATCATTCTGTTTCTGTTTCTGGTTCTGATGATCCTTGTGTGGATCATTCTGTTTCTGTTTCTGGTTCTGATGATCCTTGTGTGGATCATTCTATGTCTATTTCTGCTTTTGATGGTTCTGATGTGAACCATTCTATTTCTGCTTCTGATCTGAAACATTCTGTTTCTGCTTCTGATGGTTCTGATGTTAACCATTTTCTGATGATTCTGATGTGAATCAGTCTGTTTCTGCTTCTGATGATTCTATTGTGAATCAGTCTGTTTCTGCTTCGATGGTTCTGATGTGAATCATTCTGTTGTTTCTGCTTCTGGTGATTCTGGCATGGACCATTATGTGCTTCTTCTGATCAATTCTGGATAAAGTCTGGGCGAAGTCTGGGTTATTCAAAATTCGATTGTCATACCATGTTCTGGTCAAATTATCTTCTGGATTACTTCTTGCTTTTGACAACTTATGGTCTGGAACAACTCTCCACATGGCAGGCTTCACAATGGTATGGTCCAAAGAATCTTCTAATATTTATTCCCTCTGATATAATCCATCAAACATATCTTCTGGTCACTTCTGGACAAGTATGGACTGTGTTGAAATTACACTGCCAGACTATGTTCTGATAAGTATAACTCCTTGAATCCTTCTGATATTTGAATCATTCTTGTTTGGAGCAATTCATATTATGGCAGGTTTCCCTCTGGTATTTTCCAGATGTTCTTCTGATTTTGTTTCTGTTTGATATAAACCTCCAAAGTTATCTTCTGGTCGGTTTTGGACATTCTGGTTTATCTTCTGATAATTCCATAAATGCATCTTTTGTAAATTCAGAATGTATCCTCTGATACATTCATCTTCTGATGGTTCTATGTGAATCATTCTATTTTACTTCTGATGATTCTGATAATCATCTTGTTTTTGCTTCTGATAATTCTGATAATCATTTTGTTTTGCTTCTAATGATTCTGATAATCATCTTGTTTCTGCTTCTGATGATTCTGATAATCATTCTGTTTTGCTTCTGATGATTCTGATATTAATCATCCTGTTTCTGCTTCTGATGATTCTGATAATCATTCTGTTTTGCTTCTGATGATTCTGATATTAATCATCCTGTTTCTGCTTTTGATGATTTTGATAATCATTCTGTTTTGTTTCTGATGATTCTGATGTTATGCACTAGGTACTGATCTGTTGAGCGTCTGCACTAGGTACTGATCTGTTGAGCGATTGTACTTTGGTATATAAGTGCTGGACTGTTGAGCGTCTGCACTGGTACTGGACTGTTGAGCGTCTGTACCCTGAAATGCGCAACCATCGTGCTGGTCTGTATAGCGACTGCACTGGTACTGGTCTGTTGAGCGACTGTACCTTGGTCTGGGTAAATCGTGCTGGTCTGTTGAGCGACTGCACGTGTGCTGGTCTGTGAGCGACTGCACCTTGGTAATTCCAAGAAGCTGAGTACATGAGCATATGCATATTGCATCTGGGTGTTTGACCGGTGGGTCACGTTTTGGATATTGTGGATGATTGGAAAATTGATGTGTGTAAGTACTTGTTGAAATATGAGTTTTCTTATAAATGTTTGTGATTGCTGAAGTGGTGATTGTACTTACAACATGTTTTTCCATATTAATTCGTTGCTGTTTTGAAAAGGCATACATGTCATGAAATTTCAAAATGAGTATCTTTTTATCATTATTATATTATGCCATGAATATATGTGTTGTTGTGAGATATATGCTATGTGCTTATTTGTTAATTTTGGTCGGTGACCCCTTGCTATTATATTGTGGACTTCGGGCTTTGCCCTCAGATGTTACCCGATCCCGTCCTACAGACGGATACACTAACGACGGAAGCGTCGTTAGTTTCCCCTTATCTTTACGTACGGAGTCTATGTGGACAATGCAGAGGGACGGACGGTTGGCTGAAGACGAGACTTATAGAGGATACGGTGGAGACCGTGCTACTGTAGCTTAGTGCATGATCAGTCTAGACTTTTGTATAGGGTCTTGAGTTTTGGGAAATGTAAATTTTACTTTGGGAATTAATGTAATACTTTTTCCGCTGTATTATGCTGCACTCTGACACTGATTGGGTGATAACCTTTGACATGAACTGATTTTATTTTAATACCTTTGATATTAAATTTGGAAAAACTCATTTCAATTATTTATTTGAAAAAAAAAATGCATCCGCGCTGTGTTTTAAACTCGGGGTGTTACACTTCACGTCCAAGTGTAGGTCTCTAAATGCTTCCCACAACTCTTGTTGTCTGGCCATTATCATTGAAGATACTGACACACTCTTCCGACTTAATGCATCAGCCACCACATTGGCCTTTCCAGGGTGGTACTGCAATGAGAAGTCAAAATCCTTGAGAGTCTCCATCCATCTTCTCTGACGCATGTTCAATTCCTTCTGGTCGAACAGATATTTCAAGCTTTTATGATCACTAACCACCGTGAATGTGCATCCATACAAGTAGTGTCTCCAGACTTTTAACGCAAATACTACAGCAGCAAGTTCTAAATCATGGGTAGGGTAGTTTTGTTCGTGAGTCTTTAACTGCCTTGAGGCATAAGCTACAGCTTTCTGAACGTGCAAACACGAGAAGGGGGTTGAATTGTGTTTTACTTAACTTGAATACTTTTCCTGTTTTAATACTTTCAAAACAAAACATGATGTATAATTAAAACAGAGTTAGCAGCGGATAAAAATAAAAATAAAAACTCACAGATTTTATACTGGTTCACCGTTAATGAGGCTACGTCCAGTCCCTTCGCCTTGAAGGATTTCACTAATTCAAACTTGAATTACAACCTTGCTACTGACCCTCCAAGTCAGTCTTCTCAATAGTCTAACAATCCTAGACTTCTTGAGGAAAAACAGCTCCTGTTCTTCAGCCAATCTGACACCCCAGATTGTAGAAGAATTCTCAACACTACAAATCTAATTGCCAAGTAACCTGCTACCTCTACTGACTCCCACAACTTGTAGACTCTACTTCAACAACTTAGATTTGACAAAGTGGAACGAAAACAACAAGAGTTTGCTTTAAAAACTGAGACTCAACAATTGACTTATATGAAAATTTGAGAGTGTCTGTGTAACGCCCCGGATTTTTGGTAACGTTACTAAAAAAATACTTTTAGAAAAATTTACGATAATTTTTTTTTGGAAGAATATCTACATTTATACTTTTAAATAATTAGTAACAATCACATTTATGCTTTTAAATAATTAGTAACAATCACATTTATTTAATATTATAAAAAAAGGTTTATTCAAGCTAAAATAAAGGAAAAATCAATTATTCCTAACGGAAGCAAAAATCCACTTCCGTATTTATAGAATTCGAATGCATTTAAAAGTTTAGTGACCAAAATTAAAAAAAATAAATAAACATAGAAATTTTGCGGCAATACTTATTATTACAAAATTGTCTTGAAAACCCCATTTTTACCCCACGTTCGCCGCACGTTAATACTCATCAATTACTCTTGAATCTCCTCGAACTCATTAGTACCTAAAATGTTGTTGTAATGGTCAATTTTTTCCATCATCCACATCAAACCAAAGCTAAACATATAGAAGAATAACACAAAACATATAAAGGTAAAAACTTGTAATTTAAAAGAAAAAAATGCGCAAACAATAAATCGTATATAAAAAATATGCATAATGCATGCTCCTAAAACTATATGATCCGGATATAAACCTGCCACGCCACTAAGGCAACTTCCACACAGAAAGATCACCCATACCAATGGGGAAAATAAACCTGCCACTAAGGCAACTCCCACGAAGATGCATATGCCATGACATGACCATATTTTATCACAATTATACTCGCACACAGCCCACTAAGAATCATGTCATATACATTCAAAAAAATCACCTTTTTAAAACCATCATCTTATTCACATCACAAAGATCACATATCACATATCCTTATCATGAGAATCATATATTCATAGACAAATAATCATTCAATAATAATTTTCACCACGTACGCATAAAAATCGGGACTTGACTTCATTTACACCATAAAGATTAAAACTTTATATATAACAAGAAACTTCAAACTCCAACTCATAATACATCATCAAAATCAAAACTTTATCATATATATAACATAAGAAAAATCACATTTTGCTTCATATCCATCATAAAAATTAAAACTCTATCATGTATAATATAAAAATTCATATTTTACTTCTTAAAAAGACATACATTACATATCGAACTCAACGTAAAGGATTTCATATTCCATTATTTTATATTATTAGTCTACATTTATTTCTTTCAAAAGCAAGCAATTACAATTATTAGTTCTATGTCATCCAACTAACGGTCTAACTCAAATTTGTGTGGGGAAAAGCCCTTACCTTGGCCGCTTTTCTTCCTAGTACGAAACTCTAAGCCCCCACGAAGTTGTTCACACGAACAGTTTGCCGCACGAAGGAGATGAGGTGTGAAGGAGATGACGGCTAGGGTTTCGGTATTTTTTCTGCTTACTATTACTTAGTATCGAAATATTGTGGACTTTAGGGAAAATTTAAAGTGGAGATTATCGGGTAGATAGTGTTGGGCCCAAATAAAGAAAAGAAGGGAGAAAATATTATTTTATTTATTTATTTTTTCTTAACCTTGATCATACAAAAACTAAGCCACCAACTCCAAGCCCAAATTTCTATTACGGGTTGGGTCACACCTAGCCACAAACCCTTAGCTCAAATTCTTGTAAAAAATATATATATATATATATATATAATTATATAAAACTTCTCCATTGATTAAATAATTCTTACTAATAATTTTATCAACTACAATAAGTCGAACAAGACAAATAATTATCACACCTAAATTAATAATGAAATATATATATTTATAAGTCTTAATTGTTTTAAATAATAAATTTAGAGGATGTTGGAGTTTGCTTTTGAAGTGTATGACCCTTTTGTGTTTTTCGATACAAAGTAATCTGCCTTGTGCCTCCTTTTATAGATGCTGATTTGGGCCTCTTCCAATCCTTAAATTCGAGCTAAATATTGCTGGATTCTCTGGCAAAAATAAATTGACCAATCGGGTTTCAATTAATTCCAAAACATATCTTTTTTAAGCCTTAGATTTCTTTATAAATTAACTAGCCAATCAAATATGTGCATTGCTCACCCGCCAATAGCTTTTGACTTCCATGCTCCTTCACTTTAATTAAAAACAAATCTTTTTCACACTTTAATTAAAATAACTTGCAATCTCCATCATTGATCAATTCTGGATCATCAGCATTTTCATGCGATAGTCCAGCCTGGACCAGCCGAATTGCTATGCTATGAACCTCTGATTTCGGCCATTCCTGGACCACACTTCATAGCCCTCTGATCTTCTGATTTCAGCCTTCCTGGATGCGCGCCTGATATGCTATGAACTTCTGGATTCGACCATTTCTGGACTGCACAGCCTGTCCCTCTAATTTCGGCCACTTCTGGGCCATGGTCTGATTTTCTGATCTTGACCATCACTGGACTCAAAAAATTATTTCTGAACCATTGATCTGGATATTTTTACTCTGATTTGGACAGATTCTGGAATTTGGTCTGGAACAAACTGAAATAAACTTGATCAAAAAATATTTCAGTCTGGACATTTTACCTTTAATTTTGGACCAGGTCTGGGTTGATTCTGGAACTCATTTCTTTTGTTCTGGACTTAGTTCCATGCCCTAAATCATGCTATCTTATGGTCTGGGCCAAATCTGGATTGATCTTCATGTTCTGGACTCATAAACATACCTTCTGGTCAAGTCTGGAACAAGTCTGGGCTGTGTAATTTTTACTGCCAAGCCATCTTCTGGTCAGAATAACTTCTGGAATAAAATTGATATTTGATTCCTGTTTGTCTTGATCAACTCTCCTTCTGGCAGGCTTTCCAATGATATGATCCATGTTTCATTCTGAATTTTATTCCTTCTGATATAGGCCTGCAAAGTAATCTTCTGGTTCAGTTTTGTCATCCTGAAACATCTTCTGGAAATTCCAGAATTCATTTTCCTTTAATCTTCTGCTTTTGATTTCTTCAGTTTCTGATGACATTTAATTTAATAATTCAAGGTATAAAATAAGTTTACATTGAGTGCTTTTGTAAACATCAAAATCCTAAGTCTTAGAACCAACTTGGTTCTAACACTTTCTTGTGCTGCATCAAAACACATCCCAGACCTTGGTGAGATGCATCACAGTAAACTTCATATGGTTCCTCTGGCTGTGGCAGAATTAACACTGGTGAGGTTGTCAATTTCTCCTTTAGCAACTGAAAACTCTCCTCACACTTCTCCGTCCATGCAAACGGCTGATTCTTTCTGGTTAGTTGTGTCAGGGGAGCTACAATCTTAGCGAATCCTTCAATGAATCTTCTGTAGTACCCTGCTAATCCGACAAAACTTCTTATGTCTGTGACAGTCTGAGGCTGTTTCCAGGCAAGAATTGTCTCAATCTTTGCTGGGTCGACAGCGATTCCTTCCTTCGTTATCACATGTCCCAAGAAATTTACTTTATCTAGCCAAAGTTCGCACTTCGACAAATTGGCATACAGTTGCTTCTCGCGTAAGACTTCAAGAACTTGGCGTAGATGCTCTTCGTGTTCTTCTTCATCCTTTGAATAAATCAAAATATCGTCGATGAATACCACCACGAACTTATCCAAAAACGGGCTGAATATCCTATTCATATAATCCATAAATATTGCTGGTGCATTCGTAACTCCAAAAGGCATAACGACATATTCATAATGTCCGTAACGAGTTCTGAAAGCAGTCTTTTGAATATCTCCTTCTCTTACTCGAATCTGATGGTATCCCGATTTCAAATCAATCTTTAAAAACACTGCTGCACCCCTCAATTGGTCCATCAAATCATCGATGCGTGGTAGAGGATAACGATTCTTGATAGTCACCTTGTTAAGCTGTCGATAATCCACACATAGACGCGAACTTCCATCCTTTTTCTTAACCAACAACACCGGTGCTCCCCACGGCGACACACTTGGTCTGAGAAATCCTTTCTCCAACAAACCTTCAATCTGACCTTTAAGCTCGCTTAATTCCAATGGCGACATCTGGTACGGCGCAATTGAAATAGGTCCAGTTCCTGGGTGTAAGTCAATGAAGAACTCCACCTCTCTCACCGGGGGTAATCCTGGAATTTCAGATGGGAATATGTCCGGGTATTCCTTGACTAACATCACATCTTCTATATTTACATCCATCTTGGTCTCCATGTTAGCCAATGATAAAAACTCCTGAGTTCCTTCTCTCAGCGATACTCCGAGTTGATTAGCAGTCAAATATCGAGCGACTCCAGGTTCGGGGAAAAGAACCAGTTTTCGAGCACAATCCAAAACTACGTAGTTATAGGACATCCAATCCATGCCGAGAATGATCTCGAGGGATTGTAGGGGTAGACAGATTAGATTAACCAAGAAGTCCCTATTCTGAATCGTTACCGTATAGTGTAAACATGCAGAGTCTACAGTCAAAGTCTTAGCAGGCGTAGTAACAACCAAATCAAAAGGCAAAGTAGATACAGACAACTTCAAACGATGCACACAATCCATAGCAATGAAAGAGTGGGTTGCCCCCGAATCAAAAGGTGCAGTTAGGGTGTTACCTGCAATCTCACAATCTTGTTGGATTAAATTCTGAGCTTGTCCTCCAGCCTCAGCACCCATGTGGTAGACGCGGTCTCTAGCAGTAGGAAGAGTAGCCTTAGTCGCGTTCACCGTTGGCTCCACCTTCGGAACTCGGCAATCCCTCGCCACGTTTCCTGGCTTGTGGCAGTTGAAGCACAACAAATCCCTCATGGTACAAGCAGTTGCAATATGTCCTTCCTTCCCACAGCGATAACACCGGACTCCTTGTCCCAACTGCCGTCCAAACGTCTGGTTTCCCCGCCGATTCTGGCCCCTCCAGTTGTTCTGTGGCCGGTTATACGGCTTGGCCACTTGTTTCCCTTTGGTGTTCTGGTTATTCATCCGACTAGGCCCTCCTGAGTTAAAGTGACCACCTCTGTTGGCCCTTTTATTCTTCATTTCCTCCACCTCTCTACACTTTTCCACTAGCACTTGGAAACGTTGTATTCCCAAGGGTAGGACCGACTCCTGGATGTCATACCTCAATCCATTCTGGAAGCGATGACACATGAACTGTTCATCAACTTCTTCTCGGAAGAATCTGAAGTGTCTGGATAACGACTCAAATTTAGCGGCGTATTATCCCACTGTCATACTCCCCTGGTACAATTTCAGAAAGTCATCCCCCAACTTGGTCCTCGTACTCATTGGGAAGTACTTGTCTAGAAACTTCTTTTTGAATGACTCCCAGGTCACTTCCTCATGAGCCGACACCATCAGTGATCTCGTACTCCTCCACCAGTACTCTGCGTCCCCTACCAGCAGGTACGTGGCATAGTTGACTTTCACTACTGCCCGACAGTTAATCATCTCGAATATCTTTTCCATCTCTTGGATCCACTGGTCCGCTCTCTCTGGACCCTCATCTCCTGTGAACTTGGGAGGGTTATGACGGCGAAAGTCCTCAAGCCCTCTAGACTCAGCAGCGCGAATTTCTCGTTCTCTCTTCTCTAAGTCGCGTTGAGTCTTGGCAGCCGTCTGGGCAGCAACGGACGCAGCCATATTGTTCATTGCTTCAGCCATTCTATCTTCCCGGCTGACATTTGTCCTTGCGGTGTCGTCTCTTCTTGGAGGCATCGCTTCCTACAAAACCATCATTACTTCAGTCACACCACAACTCACACAAGACTTGACACTTTAACTACTTGCTTCTTATGCATAATCAGCTAATGACTCAAAACAACACTTTAATCAGAGTTTAAACCCAAAAATTAACCACATGCTCTGATACCACAATTGTAACACCCCGAGTTTAAAACACAGCGCGGATGCATTTTTTTTTTTTAAAAAAAATTAATAATTAAAATAAGTTTTCCCCAAATTTATTTCAAAAGAATTAAAATAAAGTTCTTCGTAAAATAGTACGTTATAGATTAATTGATGAACGTAAACCAAATACTTCATAAGGATTATCACTAAGTACTTATCTTGGAAATTAGTTTTTAAACATTAATACATCCCAAATATCATTGTCATAATACATCAGCAGTAAATATCAGAGTACATAGTTCAGCGGAAAATAGTACAAAATTTCCAAAATAAGACAATTTACAACTTCAACCCAAAACCTAATACAATAAGTCTAACTGATCATGCGCTGAAGCTGCAGTAGCACGGATTCCCTCCGCATCCCACGCAAGTCTCCTCTAACTCTGCAGCTCGCTTCGACGTAACCTCCTCCTCTTCCTCGTCATACAGAGAAGGGTCGGTCTCCTCCGAAGTCAAGTCAATACACACTCGTGGCTGCTTTGGCGGTGCCGGAATCTCATAGCAATCATCGGAAATTCTAGATTGACTCAGAATCTCAGTCGCTACTGGTCTCAGCTCTTCACGCTTCTCTACCGCATCAGACTCATGTATCCCTCTTCCAATCGCAGGATTGGGAGTCACCACTCCTACAGTGGCCTCCGTCTCAACCCTCTCAGCAGACTCCTCCGCATCGTCGAAAACTCCGTGCGCCTTTAGCACCAGGGGCACGGGAAACTCTATGCTCGCGTGAGTGTGCTCTACGAAGTCTTCCACGCCATCAGTCCTACTTGTCCGCTCCAGCCACCCCGTATAAGTCGCTCTGCTTGAGAGGGGGTCAAAAGCCCAAGCAGTGCGCGAGTAGCGATCAAGGAAATTCAACGACGTTTTCGTCGTTCGGGTACCCACGGGCGGCGTGGGTTTGGGAGGCATCTGAAGGCAAAGCCAAAAGTCCACAATATATAGCAAGGGGTCACCGACCGAAAATAACAGATAATCACATAGCATATATATTGCACAACAACATGTATAATCATGGTATAACATATGATGATGAGGAAATAATCATGCTCATTTGAAAATTTATGACTTTCATGCCTTTTCAAAACAGCAGTTAATGATTATGAAGTATGCGGTAAGTACAAACACACGTCAACAAAACACAATCATTAATTCAGAATTTCAGATTCTAGACAGCACTCACACATTAATTTCCAACATTCATCATAAAAACAATCATGACACACCGGTCAAATCCCTCAATGTAATGCATATATGCTCATGCATAATTTTCTTGGAATCACCAAGGTGCAGTGACTCACATACCAGCACAATTTAACGGCCCTCATGACCAGGGTGCAATCGCTCAATAGATCAGCACCAGTGCAGACGCTCAACAGTCCAGCACATCGTGCAGTCGCTCAACAGTCCAGCACATCGTGCAGTCGCTCAACAGACCAGCACGTTTGACATCACCCAAGGTACAGTCGCTCAACAGATCGGTACCTAGTGCAGACGCTCAACAGTCCAGCACTCGTGCAATCGCTCAACAGATCAGCACGGGGTTGCGCATTTCAGGGTACAGATGCTCAACAGTCCAGTACCTGTGCAGACGCTCAACAGTCCAACACTTATATACCAAGGTACAATCGCTCAACAGATTAGTACCTATTGCATACGCTCAACAGTCCAGCACTCGTGCAATCGCTCAACAAATCAGCACGTGGTTGCGCATTACTGTGGCCCATCGCGGGTACCACTTGACTATGCAATGCATGAATATGCAATGTTTCTCTTCTCTAGAAACAGAATGCAAATTCAGAAAATTCATGCCTTTCAAACAAATTTAAAATAACTCCGCATAGTCAAAAATCATCATCACAAGCATGATTAAACAGTAAATTAATCATTCACATTTTGAAATGTTTTCCCAACCTCTCAAAAATTCATACACAGTGTTTAAAACTGGGATTTTTCTGGGATTTACGAATCTGTATTTGAATACAGCTCTTCTGTATTCGAATACAGAAGCCAAAACAGTATAGAATCACTCTCTGTATTCAAATACAGCCCTCTGGTATTCGAATACAGAGGCAGATTTCAGTGCATAAATCAACCTCTTTTATTACATCAGTAAAGTTTTTAAAACTTCATTACCACTATTTCAAAATCTCATCAAAAGTTCCACTTTAACTCACCACAACATCCCAAGTATTCCCCAGACACTCAGGGTTTTCAAAACACTCTTAAAACTTGAAATTTTCTGAAAATTCGAATCTGTATTCGAATACAGACCCCCTGTATTCGAATACAGAAGCATGAAAGTGCAATTCAACATTCTGTATTTGAATACAGCATGACTGTAGTCGAATACAGGAGTTCACCCTTTGGAAAATCCAGCCTTTTCTCCCATGTCACTTAAAGGTTTTCAAACATCTTTCTCTCCTCTTTAAAACCATTTCACATACTTCTTTTCAAATCATTTAAACCTTCTCAGAGTTTCTCAACACTTCAAAACTCACATGACAGTGATAAAAACTTGTTTTTTCTGGAAAACACGAATCTGTATTCGAATACAGCTTCCTTGTATTCGAATACAGAGGCTAAAAACTGAGTTTCTGGAAAAACTCGAATCTGTAGTCGAATACAGCATGCCTGTAGTCGACTACAGATGCGAATACAGTGTTAAAAATTTCACTTCTGTATTCGAATACGACATGATCATAGTCGAATACAGATGCGAATACAGAATCAAGAATCTTTCCTCTATATTCGAGTACAGGGGCGCGTATTCGAATACAGGTTTGAAAACTTTAAAATAAAACAGAAACCTTGAAGGTTGTATTCGAATACACACATGTTGTAGTCGAATACACCATCGAAAACCAGTGAAAGTTCAACCCTTTTCAAAACTGATTCTTTTAAAACAACAGCCAACATCAAACAGATTCTGCACTTTTTTCAAGAAGTTTCCTCATTTAAAATCCCTTTTCCTTTAAAAATCATCAACACCACCAGAATCATCACAAACAACCAGAATCAGAATCATTTTCATCACCAAAATCCCACAACATAAAACAGAATCAGAACCATTAACACCAGTTTATCCAAAACAGAGACAAATGATCAATCATCAGAACACCATGCAACATTTCAGGGTTCTTACTCATCAGAACAAACATGCAACATTTCAGTGTTCACACTCATCAGAACAAACATGCAACATTTCAATGTTCACACTCATCAGAACAAACATGCAACATTTCAGTGTTCACACTCATCAGAACAAACATGCAACATTTCAGTGTTCACACTCATCAGAACAAACATGCAACATTTCAGTGTTCACAAAACACCAGAGCAAACATGCATGCATTCAGTTTTCTCAAAACACAACAGAATGACAAGCAAACATCACAGAACACTAAGCACCAACAGGATGCATTTTGCATTTTAATGCCATTTTCAAAACAGTTTTAAGACATGCGTTTTTAATCATAACTAAAATGGCATGCAAACATTTTCCAGCATTCACCCAGAAGTAAAACAACATTTTTTACCAGTAAAAACAGCCAGCAACAACTTATCAGAATAATCACTTATCACAAAAATGCATTTTCTCTCAAAATGTCATCTGCAAAAATAGCTTTTCTTTTAAAAACAGAACTGAAACAGCACAATTTATGGGCCTAATGCAGCTAAAAGATGGAAGGTGCCCTTACCCTTGTAGCGTGCTCTGCTATTTCTCTTGTTCCTGCTGCGTTCCTTTTTTTGCGTCCAAAAACGGTGAAGCTGTTCCCTGAGTTTGCTGCTGCAAAACTGGGTTCTTTCTCTTCGTATTGAGGTGGGGATTAACTTTACTACTGGGGGTTTTCAGGTTTGAGGCTTGGATTCTCAGTTAATGGTGTTTGAAGGAATTTCCCTCTCTTCAAATTTGAATTCGGGAATGGCAGAAACAGAGACAGAATGGGAGGAGTGATGGAGTTGGTACATGCAATATGGGCAGTAAGGAGGAAGGAATGGTGTTCTGACTTCACCATCCTTCTCACTCCTATTTATAGACTCTCAAGGTGCCACCTCACTTGCCACTTGTCAGATTTTCTAGCTTTTTAATTGTCTTGCAATTAGCCACTAATCCTTACTTAATGGTCCAATTAATTTAATTACTCGAAATTAAATTAATTTAATTCTTCATCCAATAAATTTTAATTCCTCTTCCAAATAAATATTTATATATATATATATATATTCACTTAAATCATACATATATTAAATATTTACAAAGATTCCCAAAATACCCTTGACAATAATTCCAAAAATTAATATTTAAAATTAAGGGTTTTACATCTCCAGAAAACGATATCAGAGGATATCCCCAGAAAATACATTCAGAGGATACCTCCAGAAAATACATTCAGAGGAAGAACCAAGTCTGTTCTTGGACATCAGAATGTCCAGAATGATCAGAACAGTCTCCAGAATGATCTTCTATCAAGAATGATCATCACTCTCTAGGAATGATCATTAGTCTCTAGAAATGATCATCAATCTCCAGAATGATTATCATTCTCCAGCATGATTAATGTAACACCCCGAGTTTAAAACACAGCGCGGGTGCATTTTTTTTTTAAATTAATAATTAAAATAAGTTTTCCCAAATTTATTTCAAAAGAATTAAAATAAAGTTCTTCGTAAAATAGTACGTTATGGATTAATCGATGAACGTAAACCAAATACTTCATAAGGATTATCACTAAGTACTTATCTTGGAAATTAGTTTTTAAAACATTAATACATCCCAAAATATCATTGTCATAATACATCAACAATAAATATCAGAGTACATGGTTTAGCGGAAAGTAGTACAGAATTCCCAAAATAAGACAAATTACAATTTTTCAACCGAAAACCTAATACAATAAGTCTAACTGATCATGCGCTGAAGCTGCAGTAGCACGGATTCCCTCCGCATCCCACGCAAGTCTCCTCTGACTCTGTAGCTCGCTTCGACGTAACCTCCTCCTCTTCCTCGTCATACATAGAAGGCCCGGTCTCCTCTGAAGTCAAGTCAATACACACTCGTGGCCGCTTTGGAGGTGCCGGAATCTCGTAGCAATCATCGGAAATCCTAGATGGACCCGGAATCTCAGTCGCTACTGGTCTCAACTCATCGCGCTTCTCTACCGCATCAGACTCATGTATCTCCCTTCCAATCACAGGGTTGGGAGTCACCACTCCTACAGTGGCCTCCGTCTCAACCCTTTCAGCCGACTCCTCCGCGTCGTCGAAAACTCCGTGCGCTTCTAGCACCAAGCGGGAAGGCACGGGAAACTCTATGCTCGCGTGTGTGCGCTCTACGAAGTCTTCCACACCATCCGTCTTACTAGTCCGCTCTAGCCACCCCGTATAGGTCGCTCTACTTGAGAGGGGGTCAAAGCCCAAGCAGTGCGCGAGTAGTGGTCAAGGAAATTCAACGACGTTTCTATAACACCCCGAGTTTAAAACACAGTGCGGGTGCATTTTTTTTTAAAACTCAATAATAAAAATGATTTTCCTGATTTAATTCGAAAGGAATTAAAATAATGTTTTCGTAAATCAATAAGTACTCAATTTCGGGAAATTTAATAATAACCATTAAGGCATTTTTAAAATGTTAACAATGACAGAGTGTAGAATAATACAACGGAAAAAGTCGTACATTAATTCCCAAAATAAAATTACATTTCCCAAAACTCAAGACCCTATACAAAAGTCTAGACTGATCATGCACTAAGCTACAGTAACACGGTCTCCACCGTATCCTCTATAAGTCTCATCTTCAGCCAACCGTCCGTCCCTCTGCGTTGTCCACGTAGACTTCGTACATAAAGATCAGGGAAAACTAATGACGTTTCCGTCGTTAGTGTATCCGTCGGTAGGACGGGTTCGGGTAACATTTGAGGGCAAAGCCCAATTTCCACAATATAATAGCAAGGGGTCACCGACCGAAAATAACAGATAATCACATAGCGTATATTGCACAACAACATGTATAATCATAGTATAACATATGATGATGAGGAAATAATCATGCTCATTTGAAAATTTATGACTTTCATGCCTTTTCAAAAACAGCAGTCAACGATTATGAAGTATGCGGTAAGTACAAACAAACGTCAACAAAACACAATCATTAATTCAGAATTTCAGATTCTGAACAGCATTCACACACATTAATTTCCAACATTCATCATATAAACAATCGTAACACACCGGTCAAATCCCTCAATGTAATGCATATATGCTCATGCATAATTTTCTTGGAATCACCAAGGTGCAGTCGCTCGACAGACCAGCACATCTCAACGGCCCTCATGACCAGGGTGCAATCGCTCAACAGATCAGGACCAGTGCATACGCTCAACAGTCCAGCACATCGTGCAGTCGCTCAACAGACCAGCACGTTTGATGTAAGATCCTTAATTTTAAATATTAATATTGGAATTAATGTCAAGGGCATTTTGGGAATTTTTGTAAATATGTAATATATGTATGTTTTGAGTGAATATATATATATATATATAAATATTTATTTGGAAGATGAATTAAAATTATTGGATGAAGAAGTAAATTAATTTAATTTCAAGTAATTAAATTAATTGGACCATTAAGTAAGGATTAGTGGCTAATTGCAAGATAATTAAAAAGTTGGAAAATCAGACAAGTGGCAAGTGAGGTGGCACCATGAGAGTCTATAAATTGGAGTGAGAAGGATGGTGAAGTCAGAACACCATTCCTTCCTCCTTACTGCCCATATTGCATGTACCAACTCCATCACCCCTCCCATTCTGCCTCTGTTTCTGCCATTCCCGAGTTCAAATTTAAGAGAGGGAAATTCCTTCAAACACCATTAACTGAGAATCCAAGCCTCAAACCTGAAAACCCCCAGTAGTAAAGTTAATCCCCACCTCAATACGAAGAGAAAGAACCCAGTTTTGCAGCAGCAAACTCAGGGAACAGTTTCACCATTTTTGGACGCGGAAAAGGGAACGCAGCAGGAACAAGAGAAATAGCAGAGCACGCTACAAGGGTAAGGGCACCTTCCATTTTTAGCTGCATTAGGGCCATGAATGAGTGTTATTTCAGTTCTGTTTTTAAATGAAAAGCTGTTTTCAAAAATGACATTTTGAGAGAAAATGCATTTTTTGAGAAGTGATTATTTTGATGAGTTGTTGTTGGCTGTTTTATTGGTAAAATATGTTGTTTTACATTCTGTGTGAATGCTGGTAAACGTTTGCATGCCATTTTAGTTATGATTAAAATGCATGTCTTAAAACTGTTTTGAAAATGGCATTAAAATGCAAAATGCATCATGTTGGTGCTTAGTGTTCTGTGATGTTTGCTTGTCATTCTGTGGTGTTTTGAGAAAACTAAATGCATGCATGTTTGCTCTGATGTTTTGTGAACACTGAAATGTTGCATGTTTGTTCTGATGAGTGAGAACACTAAAATGTTGCATGGTGTCCTGATGATTGATCATCTGTCTCTGTTTTGGATAAACTGGTTCTGATTCTGTTTTATGTTGTGGGATTATGGTGATGAAAATGATTCTGAATCTGGTCTTGTTTGTGATGATTCTAGTTGTTCTGGGTGATCTTGATGATATTGATGATTTTGATTCTGGTTGTTTTGTGTGATTCTGGTGGTGTTGATGGTTTTTAAAGAAAAAGGGATTTTAAGTGAGGGAAGGTTTTTCTTGAAAAAGTGCAGAATCTGTTTGATATTGGCTGTTTGTTTTAAAAGAATCAGTTTTGAAAAGGGTTGAACTTTCACTGGTTTTTGAAGGTGTATTCGACTATAGCATGTGTGTATTCGAATACAACCTTCCAGGTTTCTGTTTTATTTTAAAGTTATCAAACCTGTATTCGAATATGAGCCTCTATATTCGACTATAGACGAAAGATTTTTGCTTCTGTATTCGCAACTGTATTCGACTACGACCATGTCGTATTTGAATATGGCAGTGAAATTTTTAGCACTGTATTCGCATCTGTAGTCGACTACAGGCATGCTGTATTCGACTACAGATTCGAGTTTTTCTAGAAACTCAGTTTTTAGCTTCTGTATTCGAATACAAGGAAGCTGTATTCGAATACAAATTCGTGTTTTCCAGAAAAACAAGTTTTAATCACTGTCATGTGAGTTTTGAAGTGTTGAGAAACTCTGAGAAGGTTTTAAAAGAAGTCTGTGAAATTGTTTTAAAGAGGAGAGAAAGATGTTTGAAAACCTTTAAGTGACATGGGAGAAAAGGCTGCATTTTCCAAAGGTTGAACTCCTGTATTCGACTACAGTCAAGCTGTATTCGAATACAGAATGTTAAGTTGCAGTTTCCTGCTTCTGTATTCAATTACAGAGGGTCTGTATTCGAATACAGATTCGAATTTTCAGAAAATTTTAAGTTTTAAGAGTGTTTTGAAAACTCTGAGTGTCTGGGGAATACTGGGGATGTTGTGGTGAGTTAAAGTGGAACTTTTGATGAGATTTTGAAGTGGTGGTGATGAAGTGTTAAAAACATTACTGATGTAATGAAAGAGGTTGTTTTATGCACTGAAATCTGCCTCTATATTCGAATACCAGAGGGCTGTATTCGAATACAGAGAGTGATTCTATACTGTTTTTGACTTCTCTATTTAAATACAGAAGAGCTGTATTCGAATACAGATTCGTAAGTCCCAGAAAAATCTCAGTTTTAAACACTGTGTCTGAATTTTGAGGGGTTGGGAAAACATTTCAAAGTGTGAATGATTAATGGATTGTTTAATTCATGATTGTGATGATGTTAATTCTGACTGTGCTGTTATATTTTAAACATGATGGGAATCATGAATCTCTGAGTTGCATTCTGTTTCTAGAGAAGTGAAACACTGCATATTCATGCATTGCATAGTCAAGTGGTACCCGCGATGGGCCACGGAGTAATGCGCAACCACGTGCTGATCTGTGAGCGATTGCACTAGGTACTGATCTGTGAGCGTTTGTACCTTGGTATATAAGTGCTGGTCTGTGAGCGACCGCACTGGTACTGGATTGTTAGCGTCTGTACCCTGGAAATGCGCAACCACGTGCTGATCTGTGAGCGATTGCACGAGTGCTGGTCTGTGAGCGACTGCACTAGGTACTGATCTATGAGCGATTGTACCTTGGTTTATGTCAAACGTGCTGGTCTATGAGCGACTGCACGATGTGCTGGACTGTGAGCGTCTGCACTGGTGCTGATCTGTGAGCGATTGCACCCTGGTCATGAGAGCCGTTAAATTGTGTTGGTCTGTGAGTGACTGCACCTTGGTGATTCCAAGAAAATTATGCATGAGCATATATGCATTACATTGAGGGATTTGACCGTTGTGTCACGATTGTTTATATGATGAATGTTGGAAATTAATGTGTGTGAGTGCTGTCCAGAATCTGAAATTCTGGATTAATGATTGTGTTTGGTTGACGTGTTGTTTGTACTTACCGCATACTTCATAATAATTGGCTGCTGTTTTTGAAAAGATAGATATGTTATGCAATTTCCAATGAGCATTTTTATTGTCATCATATATTATGCCATGAATACATGTGTTGTTGAGAAATTTATGATATGTGAATATTTGTTATTTTCGGTTGGTGACCTCTTGCTATTATATTGTGGACTTTGGGCTTTGCCCTCAGATGTTACCCGAACCCGTCCTACCGACGGATACACTAACGACGGAAACGTCGTTAGTTTCCCCTGATCTTTATGTACGAAGTCTACGTGGACAACGCAGAGGGACGGACGTTTGGCTGAAGACGAGACTTATAGAGGATACAGTGGAGACCGTGCTACTGTAGCTTAGTGCATGATCAGTCTAGACTTTTGTATAGGGTCTTGAGTTTTGGGAAATGTAATTTTATTTTGGGAATTAATGTACGACTTTTTCCGCTGTATTATTCTGCACTCTAACATTGTTAACATTTTAAAAATGCCTTAATGTTTATTATTAAATTTCCCGAAATTGAGTACTTATTGATTTACGGAAACTTTATTTTAATTCCTTTCGAATTAAATCAGGAAAATCATTTTTATTATTGATTTTAAAAAAAATGCACCCGCGTTGTGTTTTAAACTCGGGGTGTTACATTTGACATCACCCAAGGTACAATCGCTCAACAGATCAGTACCTAGTGCAGACGCTCAACAGTCCAGCACTCGTGCAATCGCTCAACAGATCAGCACGTGGTTGCGCATTTCAGGGTACAGACGCTCAACAGTCCAGTACCAGTGCAGACGCTCAATAGTCCAGCACCTATATACCAATGTACAATCGCTCAACAGATCAGTACCTAGTGCAGACGCTCAACAGTCAAGCACTCGTGCAATCGCTCAACAGATTAGCACGTGGTTGCGCATTACTCTGTGGCCCATCGCGGGTACCACTTGACTATGCAATGCATGAATATGCAATGCTTCACTTCTCTAGAAACAGAATGCAAAACAGAAATTCATGCCTCTCAATCATACTTAAATATTTTAGCACAATCATACATAACAACATCACAATCATGAATTAACAGTGAATTAATCATTCACACTTTGAAATGTTTTCCCAACCTGTCAAAAATTCACACACAGAATTAAAACTGGGATTTTTCTGAGATTTACGAATCTGTATTCGAATACAGCTCTTTTGTATTCGAATACAGAAGCCAAAAACAGTGCAGATTCACACTCTGTATTCGAATACATCCCTCTGGTATTCGAATACAGAGGCAGATTTCAGTGCATAAATCATCCTCTTTCATTACATCAGTAAAGTTTTTAAAACTTCATCACCACTACTTCAAAATCTCAGCAAAAGTTCCACTTTAACTCACCACAACATTCCCAGTATTACCCAGACACTCAGGGTTTACAAAACACACTTGAAAACTTGGAATTTTCTGCAAACTCGAATCTGTATTCGAATACAGACCCCCTGTATTCGAATAAAGAAGCAGGAACTGAAATTTAACATTCTGTATTCGAATACAGCATGGCTGTAGTCGAATACAGGAGTTCAACCTTTGAAAAATTCAGCCTTTCCTCCCCTGTGACTTAATGGTGTTCAAACATCTTTCTCTCCTCTTTAAAACCATTTCACAGACTTCTTTTCAAATCATTTAAACCTTCTCAGAGTTTCTCAACACTTCAAAACTCATCTGACAGTGATTAAAACTTGTTTTTCTGGAAAACACGAATCTGTATTCGAATACAGCTTCCTTGTATTCGAATACAGAAGCTAAAATTTGAGTTTCTGGAAAAACTCGAATCTGTAGTCAAATACAGCATGCCTGTAGTCGACTACAGTTGCGAATACAATATTAAAATTTCACTTCTGTATTCGAATACGACATGATCGTAGTCGAATACAGATGCGAATACAGAAGCAAAAATCTTTCCTCTGTATTCGAATACATGGCTCGTATTCGAACACAGGTTTGAAAACTTTAAAATAAAACAGAAACCTGGAAGGTTGTATTCGAATACACACATGTTGTAGTCGAATACACCTTCGAAAACCAGTGAAAGTTCAACCCTTTTCAAAACTGATCTTTTAAAACAAACAGCCAACATCAAACAGATTCTGCACTTTTTCAAGAAATACCTTTCCTCATTTAAAATCCCTTTTTCCTTTACAAACCATCAACAACACCAGAATCATCACAAACAACCAGAATCAGAATCATTTTCATCACCAAAATCCCACAACACAAAACAGAATCAGAACCATTAACACCAGTTTATCCAAAACAGAGACAGATGATCAATCATCAGAACACCATGCAACATTCAGTGTTCTCCCTCATCAGAACAAACATGCAACACTTCAGTGTTCACACTCATCAGAACAAACATGCAACATTTCAGTGTTCACAAAATACCAGAGCAAACATGCATGCATTCAGTTTTCCCAAAACACCAGAGCAAACATGTATGCAATCAGTTTTCTCAAAACACAACAGAATGACAAGCAAACATCACAGAACACTAAGCACCAACAGGATGCATTTTGCATTTTAATGCCATTTTCAAATCAGTTTTAACACATGCGTTTTTAATCATAACTAAAATGGCATGCAAACATTTTCCAGCATTCACCCAGAAGTAAAACAACATATTTTACCAATAAAACAGCAAACAACAACTTATCAGAATAATCACTTATCAACAAAATGCATTTTCTTTCAAAATGTCATTTTCGAAAACAGTCTTTCTCTTAAAACAGAACTGAAATAACACAAATTTATGGCTCTAATGCAGCTAAAAAATGGAAGGTGCCCTTACACTTGTAGCGTGCTCTGCTATTTCTCTTTTTCCTGCTGCGTTCCCTTTTCTGCGTCCCAAAAACGGTGAAGCTGTTCCCTGAGTTTGCTGCTGGAAAACTGGGTTCTTCCTCTTCGTATTGAGGTGGGGATTAACTTTACTACTGGGGGTTCTCAGGTTTTAAGCTTGGATTTTCAGTTAAGGGTGTTTGAAGGATTTTCCCTCTCTTAAATTTCAGTTCGGGAATGGCAGAAACAGAGACAGAAATGGGAGAGGAGATGGAGTTGGTACATGCAATATGGGCAGTAAGGAGGAAGGAATGGTGTTCTGACTTCACCATCCTTCTCACTCCTATTTATAGACATGAATTGTGCCACCTCACTTGCCACTTGTATGATTTTCCAGCTTTTTAATTATCTTGCAATTAGCCACTAATCCTTACTTAATGGTCCAATTAATTTAATTACTTGAAATTAAATTAATTTACTTCCTCATCCAATAATTTTAATTCATACTTCAAAATAATATTTATATATATATATATATTCACTCAAAACATACATATATTAAATATTTACAAAAATTCCCAAAATGCCCTTGACATTAATTCCAATATTAATATTTAAAATTAAGGGTCTTACAGTTTCCGTCGTTCGAGTTCCCACGGGCGGCGTGGGTTTGGGAGGCATCTAAAGGCAAAGCCCAAAGTCCACAATATAAAGCAACGGGTCACCGACCGAAAATAACATATAAGCACATAGCATATATTGCACAACAACATGTATAATCATGGTATAACATATGATGATTAGGAAATAATCATGTTCATATGAAAATTTATGACTTTCATGTCTTTTCAAAACAGCAGTTCATGATTATGAAGTATGCGGTAAACACAAACACACATCAACAAAACACAATCATTAATTCAGAATTTCAGATTCTGGACAGCACCCACATACATTAATTTCCACCATTCATCATCTAACACAATCGTGACACAACGGTCAAATCCCTCAATATAATGCATATATGCTCATGCATAATTTTCTTGGAATCAGCAAGGTGCAGTCGCTCGATAGACCAGCACATCTCAACGCCCTCATGACCAGGGTGCAATCGCTCAACAGATCAGCACCAATGCAGACGCTCAACAGTCCAGCACATCGTGCAGTCGCTCAACAGACCAGCACGTTTGACATCACCCAAGGTACAATCGCTCAACAGATCAGTACCTAGTGCAGACGCTCAACAGTCCAGCACTCGTGCAATCGCTCAACAGATCAGCACGGGGTTGCGCATTTTAGGGTACAGACGTTCAACAGTCCAGTACCAGTGCAGACGCTCAACACTCCAGCACTTATATACCAAAGTACAATCGCTCAACAGATCCGTACTTAGTGCAGACGCTCAACAGTCCAACACTCGTGCAATCGCTCAACAGATCAGCACGTGGTTGCGCATTACTCTGTGGCCCATCGCGGGTACCACTTGACTATGCAATGCATGAATATGCAGTGTTTCATTTCTCTAGAAACAGAATGCAAAAAAGAAATTCATGCCTCTCAATCATATTTAAATATTTCAGCACAGTCATACATAACAACATCACAATCATGAATTAACAGTGAATTAATCATTCACACTTTGAAATGTTTTCCCAACCTCTCAAAAATTCAGACACAAAATTAAAACTGGGATTTTTCTGAGATTTATGAATCTGTATTCGAATACAGCTCTTCTGTATTCGAATACAGAAGCCAAAAACTGTGCAGATTCACACTCTGTATTCGAATACATCCCTCTGGTATTAAAATACAGAGGCAGATTTCAGTGCATAAATCATCCTCTTTCATTACATCAGTAAAGTTTTTTAAAACTTCATCACCACTACCTCAAAATCTCATCAAAAGTTCCACTTTAACTCACCACAACATTCCCAGTATTCCCCAGACACTCAGGGTTTTTCAAAACATTCTTAAAACTTGAAATTTTCTGAAAACACGAATCTGTATTCAACAAATCCCTCATTGTACAAGCAGTTGCAATATGTCCTTCCTTCCCACAACGATAACACCGGACTCCTTGTCCCAACTGAAATTTAACATTCTGTATTCGAATACAGTATGGCTGTAGTCGAATACAAGAGTTCAACCTTTGAAAAATTCAGCCTTTTCTCCCAAGTCACCTAAAAGATTTTCAAACATCTTTCTCTCCTCTTTAAAACCACTTCACAGACTTCTTTTCAATTCATTTAAACCTTCTCAGAGTTTCTCAACACTTCAAACTTCACAAGACAGTGATCAAAACTTGTTTTTCTGGAAAACACGAATCTGTATTCGAATACAGCTTCCTTGTATTCGAATACAGAAGCTAAAAACTGAGTTTCTGGAAAAACTCGAATCTGTAGTCGAATACAGCATGTTTGTAGTCGACTACAGTTGCGAATACAGTGTTAAAAATTTCACTTATGTATTCGAATACGACATGATCGTAGTCGAATACAGATGCGAATACAAAAGCAAAAATCTTTCCTCTGTATTCGAATACAGGGGTTCGTATTCGAATACAGGTTTGAAAACTTTAACATAAAACAGAAACCTGGAAGGTTGTATTTGAATACACACATGCTGTAGTCGAATACACCTTCGAAAACCAGTGAGAGTTCAACCCTTTTCAAAACTGATTCTTTTAAAACAACAACCAACATCAAACAGATTCTGCACTTTTTCAAGAAAAACCTTTTCTCATTTAAAATTCCTTTTTCTTTAAAAACCATCAACACCACCAGAATCACATAAAACAAACAGAATCAGAATCATCACCAGAACCACACAAAACAACCAGAATCAGAACCAGTTTATCCAAAACAGAGACAGATGATCAATCATCAGGTCACCATGCAACATTTCAGCATTCACACTCATCAGAACAAACATGGAACATTTCAATGTTCACAAAGCACCAGAATGACATGCAAATACTCAGCTTCATCAAACATCAGGATGACATGCAAGCACTCAGCTTTCTCAATAATAGAATGACATGTAAAACATTTCAGCTTTCATGATACTACAGAAATACTTGCAAACATCACAGAACAACAAACCTTAGCAGAATGCATTTTGCATTTTAATGCTATTTTCAAAACAGTTTTAAGACATGCATTTTAATCATAACTAAAATGGCATGCAAACATTTTCCAGCATTCACACAGAATGTAAAACAACGTATTTTACCAGTAAAAACAGCCAACAACAACTTGTCAGAATAATCACTTCTCAAAAAATGCATTTTCTCGCAAAATGTCATTTTCGAAAACAGCTTTGCATTTAAAAACAGAACTGAAACAACACAATTTATGGCCCTAATACAGCTAAAAGATGGAAGGTGCCCTTACCCTTGTAGCGTGCTCTGCTATTTCTCTTTTTCCTGCTGTGTTCCCTTTTCTGCGTCCAAAAACGGTGAAGCTGTTCCCTGAGTTTGTTGCTGCAAAACTGGGTTCTTTCTCTTCGTATTGAGGTGGGGATTAACTTTACTACTGGGGGTTTTCAACTTTTAAGCTTGGATTTTCAGTTAAGGGTATTTGAAGGATTTTCCCTCTCTTAAATTTCAGTTCGGGAATGGCAGAAACTGAGACAGAAATGGGAGAGGAGATGGAGTTGGTACATGCAATATGGGCAGTATGGAGGAAGGAATGGTGTTCTGATTTCACCATCCTTCTCACTCCTATTTATAGACTCTCATGGTGCCACCTCACTTGCCACTTGTCTGATTTTCCAGCTTTTTAATTATCTTGCAATTAGCCACTAATCCTTACTTAATGGTCCAATTAATTTAATTACTTGAAATTAAATTAATTTAATTCTTCACCCAATAATTTTAATTCACCTTCCTAATAAATATTTATATATATATATATATATTCACTTCAATCATATATATATTAAATATTTACAAAAATTCCCAAAATGCCCTTGACAATAATTCCAAAATTAATGTTTAAAATTAAGGGTCTTACAATTAACAACTATCTTCAGAATGAACAAACATCAATCTCCAGCATGTTAACAATCAAATCTCCAGCATGTTTAACATCATTCTCCAACAGTGTACCATTAGTCCAGAATGATACAATCATTCTCCAGCATACTGAACATCATTCTCCAGCTTGACTGCCAAGAACGTTGAACGATCTTGAAGTATGTTTACATCAAAACAGATCCAAGAAAAGATCAGGAAGACATCCAGAATGATCAAAACTGAACCTCCAGATTGATTATCAATCTCCAGGAAACCCAAAAGCTAAAGCTCTAGATTGATCATCAATCTCCAGCAACTACAGTTTTTCTGCAACAAGCTTTGTGATCGTTTTTAATCTGTTTTAAGTGATTCAAAAGCTCCAGTTCAAGCCTACAATATTATCACTTATCAGAAGTGTTAAAGGATCAGTAATCACTCAAGAAAATTTGATCCAAAACGCAACACACAGCCCAGTCTGAACAGAAAATAAAAATAGTCAAAAGTTGGATTATTTTTATTCAGAAATAATGCCTTTGGTCAAGCCTGACAAGAGCACTACCAACGGCTCTATTTGACCATCGTTAAATGCTCTCACGCCTATAAAAGGAAGGCCAAAGCTCAGGAAGAAAACACAGCTTCAAGTACAGAGAAAAACATCACTCACATACATCTTCATACTTGAAAGCTTCTCAATCATAAACAAAAGATTCAGTTCTGTTTTTCCTCTTCATATCAGAATGATCTATTGAATTATTTTGTCAAGAATCTAATCTTAAACACGAGTTGAGCATACTCAGATTCTGTCCAAAAATCAAAGACATTCAAGTGCCAAGATATATCATCAATCACTCACATACATACTTGAAAATCTCTCATCACTTACAAGAATCAGTTTGATTAAATTCTTTTTACTCTGATACATTTATACTGAATTCTTTGTAAAGAATCGAATCTCAAACAAGAGTTGAGACATCTCAGATTCTAAACAAATCTCATCATTATTGTAAAACTCAAACTATAAGAGTTAAGTATAGTTTGGGGTAGATTGTAAGAAATCACTATCAAGGTTGGTAGGTGATTTCATTGATCTCTTTCTGGGTGGAATTAGATTAAAGTCTATAACAAAGATCAAGGTTGATCTAAGCTAGGTGCTGTAAAACCAAGAAGGTTCTTGTTTTAAACACTTAGTGGAAAATCTCACCGTGGTGAGGACTGGACGTAGCCTGGGTTGGGTGAACCAGGATATATCTGTGTGTGATATCTCTTCCCTTATCTCTATTTACTTTCAGTCTGTTAATTATCAAGTTAAATAGATAAACTGAACTGTTGATTTTAACTAACCAAGAACGTTCTCTGTTTTCTGGTGAAAACCAAGAACGTTCTCTGTTTTCTGGTGAAAACCAAGAACGTTCTCTGTTTTCTGTTTTCAAAACCAAGATCAATCTTGAGTTATTTTCTTAAGTTTTTAACAGGAATTTTAAAAGGGCGAATTTACAATTCAAACCCCCTTTCTTGTAAATCGATATTGCTACTTCAATTTTTACTTTATATCCGTTGATAACTCTGTTTTTAATCATTAAGTTTTGTTTTAAAAGTGTAAAAACAAGAAAAGTAATCAAGTTAGTCAAACACAATTCAACCCCCCTTCTCGTGTTTGCACCTTCAAAATCTGATCAAGTTAGAAACAGCCAAGATTGTTGGAACCAAGTTGGTTCTAAGTCTTAGGATTTTGATGTTTACAAAAGGACTCAATGTAATCTTATTTTGTACCTTGAATTATTACATCAAATACAACCAGAAAATGAAGTTTGCAAAGGCAGAAGATGCATCCAAAATGCATCCTGGAATTACCATAAGATACTCCAGGATCACCAGAAGATATCTTTGCTTGCCCAAATGAGAAGGAAGCAATGTCAGAAGAAGACCTGGACCATACCAGAGGAAAGCCTGCCAGAGGGAGAGTTTGTCCTGACCAAGAGGAATCAAATATCAGATTTATTCCAGAAGTTATTCTGACCAGAAGATGGCCTGGCAGTGAGAAATTAAAACAGCCCAGATTTGTTCCAGACTCAACCAGAGGATAAGTTAATGAGTCCAGAACAAGAGAATCAATCCAGATTTGACCCAGATCAGAAGATAGCATGGTTTAGGGTATGACACTAAGTCCAGACCAGAAGAAATTATTTCCAGAATTGATCCAGACCTGATCCAAAATCAAAGGTAAAATGTCCAGACTGAAATATTACTTATCCAGATTTAATTTCAGTTTAATCCAGACCAAGTCCAGAATTGGTCCAGATCATAGGGAATATTTCCAGATCAATGGTTCAGAATTAATTATTTGGCCCAGTGTTGGCCGAGATCAGAAGATCAGACCATGGCCCAGTGTTGGCCGAAATCAGAGGGTCAGGATGTGTGGTCCAGCAATGGCCGAGATCAGAGGATTGTAGCATATCAGGTGCGAGTCCAGGATGGCTGAAATCAGAAGATCAGAGGGTTAGGAAGTGTGGTCCAGGGATGGCCGAAATCAGAGGATCACAACATATCAATTAGTTTGGTTCAGATGTGGACTAGCACAGAAGAATCCAATGGTCCAGATTTAATCAGGAGGATTAAAGGTGGAGATTTTAATTTATTTTAATCAAAGTATTAAAAAGATTTGTTACAAAAATAAAAGTGAGGTATTGTGGAATTCAGGAGCTGTGGCGGGAAGCAACTAATGTTTTGATTGGCCAATTAGTTTTTGAAAGAAATCTGAAGCTTAAAAAGATATGTTTTTTATTTAAATGAAGCCCAATTGGTCAAGTTATTTTTGCCAGAGAATCCAGCAAGATTCAGCTCGAATTTAAGCATTGGAAGAGGGCCTAATATGCATCTATAAAAGCAGGTTCAATGCAGAATACTCATCATTGAAAATCACAAAAGAGTCATACACTTCCAAAGCAAACACTCAAATTTTCAGAGAGGTCAATTGTGAGTTCCAGCTTTCAAGAAGCAAGTACTCGTGTTATTTTCTTTCCATTGTGTCAAATCTAAGTTGTTGAAGTAGAGTCTACAATTTGAGGGAGTCAGTAGGGGTAGCAGGTTACTTGGCAATTAGATTCATAGTGTTGAAAATTCTTCTACAATCTGGGATTGTCAGATTGGCTGAAGACAGGTGTTGCATTCCTCAAGAGTCTAGGATTGTTAGACTGTTTGAGAAGACTGACTTGGAGGGTCAGTAGAACGGTTGTAATTCAAGGTTTGAATTAGTGAAATCCTTCAAGGTGAAGGGACTGGACGTAGCCTCGTTAACGGTGAACCAGTATAAAAATTCTGAGTTTTATTTTTATTTTATATCCGCTGCTAACTCTGTTTTTAATCATATATCATGTTTTGTTTTAAAAGTGAAAAAACAGGAAAAGTATTCAAGTTAAGTCAAACACAATTCAACCCCCCCTTCTCGTGTTTGCACCTTCAAAGGTAAGTCAGAAGAGAAATCTGGATATTTACCAGAATCAGAAGCTATTATAGATTTACCAGATCCAGAAGCTGATTTATCAGAATCAGAAGCTGTTACAGATTTACCAGAATCAGAAGTTGATGCAGACCAACCAATGTTGATGAAGCTTTGGTAGAGGAATGTTAGATACTTGCAATGCAAGAAGAGCTGAATGAATTCCAAAGGAATGATGTTTGGGATCTGATATACAGACCAAACAAAAACATTATTGGAACCAAGTGGGTGTTCAGGAATAAACTCAATGAAAAAGGTGAAGTGGTAAGGAACAAAGCCAGATTAGTAGCTCAAGATACAGTCAACAGGAAGGTATAGATTACACTGAGACTTTTGCTCCAGTGGCCAGGTTAGAAGCAATTAGAATTCTTTTATCATTTGCTGCTAATCATGATATAGTTCTGTATCAAATGGATGTTAAAAGTACATTCTTAAATGGCTATATAAGTGAGAAAGTCTATGTCAAATAGCCCCCTGGACTTGAAAATTCTGATTTTCCAAACCATGTTTTTAAACTTAAGAAATCTTTATATGGTTTAAAACAAGCACCAAGGGCATGGTATGACAGACTTAGCAACTTTCTGCTTAAGAATGAATTTAATATAGGCCAGATTGAAAATACTCTAATTAGGAAATCCATTAAAAATGATATTTTGATTATTCAAGTTTATGCTGATGATATCATATTTGGATCGACTAATGGCACTTTGTGCAAAGAGTTTTCTGACCTAATGCAGAAAGAGTTCCAAATGAGCATGATGGGAGAACTTAAGTTCTTCCTGGGAATTCAGATTCATCAAGGTAAATTAGGTATACTCATTCACCAATCTAAATACACTAAAGAACTTCTTAAAAAGTTCAAAATGAGTGAATGTAAGCCTATGGCCACCCCTGTAAGACCCTTAAATTTAATATTAATTTTGGAATTAATATTAAGGGTATTTTGGGGATATTTGTAAAATATTTAATATATGTATGTTTTGAGTGAATATATATATATAAATATTTATTTTGGAAGATGAATTAAAATTATTGGATGAAGAATAAATTAATTTAATTACGAGTAATTAAATTAATCAGACAGTTAATTAAGGATTAGCGGCTAATTGCAAAACGTTTAAGTGCTGGAGGATCCAGCAATATTTTAACATTAATTGTGATGAGGTGGCACATGGAGGTGCCTATATATGGACTGCAAAGGACAGAGCAAAGACAGAATCCTTTCTCTCCTCCATACTGCATGTAACAGTACCCTTCTCTCCCATTCTGTTCTGCTTACCAGTTCACGATTTCAAAAGAAAGGAAAAAGAGAGTTCCTCAAAAGTGCCATTACTTGGAAATCCAAGCACCGAAACACCAAACCCCCAGTACAAAAGTTGTTCCCCACATCATTACGGAGCTAAAGAACCCAATTTCGTAGCAGCAAACGCAGGCGGGAGTTTCACCGTTTTTGACGCATAAACATGAGCATAAGCAGAAAACGCAACAAGGGTAAGGGAACCTTCGACTTTCTAGTTGCATTTTAGGACTGTAAATGTATGTTTGAGGTGTGATTATATTTGAGTTTCTGTTTGAAAAAGAAACTGTTTTACATGACATTTTGAAAGATGAAAGAAAATGCATTCTGTGGAGGTTTTAAAAATCTGCAACATGCTATTTTGGGTGATTATGCCTATACTGTTTTGTTTATGGGGAAATTTGAAAAATGCATTGCATGTTATTTTGAAGAGGAGTAAAAAGCATATTCATAAAACTGTTTTGAATATTGCAAAAATGTATTCTGTTGGTATTTTGCTGTTATGTGATGCTTGCTGTTTGACTGAATGTGTTAATGTTGTTCTGATGTTTGAGAAAGCTGAAATGCTTTGCATATTGTTCTGATGTTTGAGAAAAGCCGAATGCTTTGCATGTTGTTCTGATGTTTGAAAAAGCTGAAATGCTTGCATGATGTTCTGATGGTTTGAGAAAGCTGAAATGCTTGCATGCTGTTCTGTTGATGAAAATCTGGGGTTGCTGATGATTTCAAAATAAAAAGGGTTTAAAACTGATGAAAGTGTTTTCTTCTGGAAAATCTGGTTTGATTTAAAAGTTTGAGTTTTGTGGTTTAAAAGAGTGATAAAACTGTTTTGGAGTTGTGCTGATTTTTCAAAAGAAACAATTTGAAATGTGTTGAAGTCTCAAGAAGATTTCACTAATTTCGAAGGTGTATTCGAATACAACATGTGTGTATTCGAATACAACCTGTCAAGCTTCTGTTTTACTTAAGTTTTCAAACTTGAATTTGAATACGAGCCCCTGTATTCGAAAACAGAAGAAGGATTTTTGCTTCTGATGATTATGGTGTGAATCATTATGTTTTGCTTCTGATGATTCTGGTGTGAATCATTCTGTTTTGCTTCTCATGATTCTGGTGTGAATCATTCTATTTTGCTTATGATGATTCTGGTGTGAATCATTCTATTTTGCTTCTGATAATTCTGGTGTGAATCATTATGTTTTGCTTCTGATGATTCTGGTGTGAATCATTTTGTTTTTCTTCTAATGATTCTGGTGTGAATCATTCTGTTTTTCTTCTGATGATTCTAGTGTGAATCATTCTGTTTTGCTTCTGATGATTCTTGTGTGAATCATTATGTTTTGCTTCTGATGATTCTAGTGTGAATCATTATGTTTTGCTTCTGATGATTCTGGTGTGAATTATTCTGTTTTGCTTCTGATGATTCTTGTGTGAATCATTCTGTTTTGCTTCTGATGATTCTGGTGTGAATCATTCTGTTTTGCTTCTGATGATTCTTGTGTGAATCATTCTGTTTTGCTTCTGATGATTCTGGTGTGAATCATTCTGTTTTGCTTCTGATGATTCTGGTGTGAATCATTCTGTTTTGCTTCTGATGATTCTGGTGTGAATCATTTTGTTTTGCTTCTGATGATTCTGGAGTGAATCATTATGTTTTCCTTCTGATGATTCTGGTGTTAATCATTGTGATTCTGGTTCTGTTTTCTGATGTTCTGGTGTTGACGATTCTGATTCTGGTTCTGTTTTTTATGTTCTGATGTTGATCATTCTGGTTCTGTTTCTGATGTTCTGATGTTGATCATTCTGGTTCTGTTTCTGATGTTCTGATGTTGATCATTCTGGTTCTGTTTTTGGCTTCTGTATTCGACTACAGGCATGCTGTATTCGAATACATAATGTTGAAATTACAGTTTCAGCTTCTGTATTCGAATACAAGGGATCTGTTTTCGAATACACATTCGGGTTTTCAGAAATTCCAAGTTTTTCAACATTGTTTTGTGAACCCTACGTGTTGGGGAGTATTGGGAAGGTTTATGACGAATTAAAATGGAATTTTTTGTGATAGTTTGAAGTGGGGGTGATTTGTGCGCTGAGACTGCCTCTGTATTCGACTACCAGGGGGGCTGTAGTCGAATACAGAGTGTTAATTCTGCACTGTTTTGGCTCCTGTATTCGAATACAGATTCGTATTTTCTAGAAATCTCAGTTTTAAACAATGTTTTATGAATTTTAAAGAGTTGAGGAAAGACTTATGATAATTCAGAATGGAATTTTGAGATAATGTAAAGTGATAATGATTGCTTAAATGTTTAATCATTGATGTGTTGATGATGAAGTTAATTGTGTTGAGATGTTCTGGGGGAAATGCTAGAAAGGCTGAGTGTTTCTGATTTTTTTCGCATATTGTTTTCAGTGAAGAGAAAACATTGCATGTCCATGCATTTCATAGTCAGGTGGTGACTGCGATAGGCCATAGAGTAATGCGGTGACCGTGATGGGCCGCGAAGTTAAGTAGTAACCACAGTAGTGGGCTACGGAATGGCCGCGTGTTCGTGGTGGTCCATTCTATCCGTGCGAGGATTTAACTTCTGTGTATTTGGCCTGTGAGAGGCTAATACACGTGAATGTAGTAACCGTGATGGGTTGTAGAGTGGCTGCGTGTTTGTGGTGGTCCATTCTATCCGGTTTCAGAGTGGCCGCGTGTTCGTGGTGGTCCATTCTATCCAGGCTGCAGAATGGCCGCGTGTTCGTGGTGGTCCATTCAAAGATGTATAACGTGCTGGTCTGTTGAGCGACTGCACGAGTGCTGGTCTGTTGAGCGACTGCACCGGTGTTGATCTGTGAGAGATTGCACCCTGGTCTTGAGGGCCTTTAAAGTCATACATATTTAAATTGTGCTGGTCTGTTGAGCGACTGCACCTTGGTGATTCCAAGAAATTGTATACATGAGCATATACATATTGCATCGAGGGATTGATCAGTGGGTCACGATTGGTTTATATGATGATGTTTGGAAATTGATATGTGTGAGTACTGGACAGAATCTGAATTTCTGATTAATTATTGTGTTTATTGAAATGTTGATTGTACTTACTACATATTTTCCATATGAAACGGTTGCTGTTTGAAAAAGCTTATATGTCATGAAAATTCAAACGAGCATCCTTAATTTTCATCATTGTCATATATTATGCCATGAATATATTTGTTGCTGTGAGATATATGCTATGTGATTATTTGTTAATTTCGGTCGGTGACCCTTGCTATTATATTGTGGAAATTGGACTTGTCCCTCAGATGCCCCCAAACCCATGCCACCCGTGGGACCCGAGACGACGGAAACGTCGCTCGACTTCATTGATCGTGCCGTGCCTACTGCTTGGGTTTACGACCCCACCTCAAGCAGGGCTACATACTGAAGGTGCAAACACGAGAAGGGGGGTTGAATTGTGTTTGACTTAACTTGAATACTTTTCCTGTTTTAATACTTTCAAAACAAAACTTGATGTATAATTAAAACAGAGTTAGCAGCAGATAAAAATAAAAATAAAAACTCACAGATTTTATACAGGTTCACTGTTAACGAGGCTACGTCCAGTCCCTTCGCCTTGAAGGATTTCACTAATTCAACCTTGAATTACAACCTTGCTACTGACCCTCCAAGTCAGTCTTCTCAAATAGTCTAACAATCCTAGACTTCTTTAAGGAAAAACAACTCCTGTTCTTCAGCCAATCTGACACCCCAGATTGTAGAAGAATTCACAACACTATGAATCTAATTGCTAAGTACCTTGCTACCCTTTCTGAATCCCTCAGTTTGTAGACTCTACTTCAACAACTTAGATACAACCCTATCTAATTGCCAAGTAACCTGCTACCTCTGCTGACTCCCTCAGATTGTATACTCTACTTCAACAACTTAGATTTGCCACAGTGGAAAGAAAATAACCGAGTACTTGCTTCTTGAAAGCTGAAACTCACAATTGACTTATATGAAAATTTGAGAGTGGTTGCTTTGGAAGTGTATGACTCTTTTGTGATTTTCGATACTGAGTATTCTGCCTTGAGCCTCCTTTTATAGATGCAGATTTGGGCCTCTTCCAAGCTTAATTTCGAGCTGAATCTTGCTGGATTCTCTTGCAAAAATAACTTGACCAATTGGGCTTTATTTAAATAAAAAACATATCTTTTTAAGCCTTAGATTTCTTTCGTAAATTAACTGGCCAATCAAATCCTTTTATTGCTTCCCGCCATAGCTTCTAAATTCCATGCTACTCCACTTTAATTTATAACAAATCTTTTATAATACATTGATAAAAATAACATAAGATCTTCACCTTTAATCCCCATGATCAAATTTGCACCCTTGGATCTTCATGCGATATTCCGCAACAGGACCAGCCGAATTGATATGCTGCGATCCTCTGATTTCGGCCATTCCTGGACCACTTTTCCTAACCCTCTGATCTTCTGATTTCGTCCTTCCCTGGACGCACACCTGATATGCTAAAATCCTCTGAATTCGGCCTTTGCTGGACTGCACAGTCTGTCCCTCTAATTTCGGCCACCACTGGGCCATGGTCTGATTTTCTGATCTGGACCATCACTTGACCAAATAATTATTTCTGAACCATTGATCTGGAAGTTTTTACTCTGTTCTGGACAGATTTTGGACTTTGGTCTGAAACAAACTGAAATTAACTTGAACAAAAAATATTTCAATCTGGACATTTTACCTTTAATTTTGGACCAGGTCTGGATTGATTCTGGAACTCATTTCTTTTGGTCTGGACTTAGTTCCATGCCCAAAATCATGCTATCTTATGATTTGGGCCAAATCTGGATTGATCCTCTTGTTCTGGACTCATAAACATACCTTCTGGTCAAGTCTGGAACAAGTCTGGACTGTGTAATTTTTCACTGCCAAGCCATCTTCTGGTCAAAATAACTTCTGGAATAAAATTGATATTTGATTTCTGTTTGTCTGGAACAACTCTCCTTCTGGCAGGCTTTCCAATGGTATGATCTGAAGGTGCAAACACGAGAAGGGGGGTTGAATTGTGTTTGTCAAACTTAATTTCTTTTTTTGTTTTATTAAATATTGATTTGAATTATTCAATAAATAATTAATCAGATTCAGCAGCGGATAATAATGACATAATAACACAGCAATTTATACTGGTTCACCGTTAACTAGGCTACGTCCAGTCCCTTCCTCCAGAAGGCCTTTTACTAATTCAAACTCCTTTGAATTACAACACCACTGACCCTTCAAGTCAGTCTTCCCAAACAGCCTGACAACCCTAGACTTTTGAGGAATAGCAACACCTTAACTAAACCAGCTAAGTCTTCTCCTACCAATCTGACAACCCCAGATTGAAGAAGGAATCTACACCACTATAATAAAGGTTTAGAACTTTGCAACGTTGCTTCTGGAAAGCTGTTTGTTGCATTGTATTTCTCTCTCGAAAACACTTAGAAAATATTGCTCTTGTTCATTTGTGTTTCTCTATTTTGAACTCTCAGATATCTTTGAATTGAAACTTGAGTTCTTGTGTTTTTCAATTCTTTATTCTTCAGCATTAAGTCTCTATTTATAGTTGAACTTTAAAACTTCACTGATGCTTTACTTCTGCAGTATATTTAGATTAATCTGTTTTGAGAATATTCTGGAGTAATTTGCTCAGATTCTGTTTTGAGCCTTTTGCTCAGATTCTGTTTTGAGCCTTTTTCTCCAATTCTGTTTTTAACATTTTTCTCAGATTCTTTAATCCTCATGATCAAATCTGCACCCATGGATCTTCATGCGATATTCTACAACTGGACCAGCCGAATTGATATGCTGTAATCCTCTGATTTCGGCCTTTGCTTGACTGCACAGTCTGTCCCTCTGATTTCGGCCACCACTAGGCCATGGTCTGATTTTCTGATCTGGACCAAATAATTATTTCTGAACCATTGATCTCGTAGTTTTTACTCTGATCTAGACAGATTCTGGACTTTGGTCTGGAACAAACTGAAATTAACTTGAACAAAAAATATTTCAATCTGGACATTTTACCTTTAATTTTGGACCAGGTCT
>JBBPBO010001986.1:46266-180611 GCA_037974295.1 Cicer cuneatum
CCCTTCAAGTCAGTCTTCCCAAACAGCCTGACAACCCTAGACTTTTGAGGAATAGCAACACCTTAACTAAACCAGCTAAGTCTTCTCCTACCAATCTGACAACCCCAGATTGAAGAAGGAATCTACACCACTATAATAAAGGTTTAGAACTTTGCAACGTTGCTTCTGGAAAGCTGTTTGTTGCATTGTATTTCTCTCTCGAAAACACTTAGAAAATATTGCTCTTGTTCATTTGTGTTTCTCTATTTTGAACTCTCAGATATCTTTGAATTGAAACTTGAGTTCTTGTGTTTTTCAATTCTTTATTCTTCAGCATTAAGTCTCTATTTATAGTTGAACTTTAAAACTTCACTGTTGCTTTACTTCTGCAGTATATTTAGATTAATCTGTTTTGAGAATATTCTGGAGTAATTTGCTCAGATTCTGTTTTGAGCCTTTTGCTCAGATTCTGTTTTGAGCCTTTTTCTCCAATTCTGTTTTTAACATTTTTCTCATATTCTTTAATCCTCATGATCAAATCTGCACCCATGGATCTTCATGCGATATTCTACAACTGGACCAGCCGAATTGATATGCTGTAATCCTCTGATTTCGGCCTTTGCTTGACTGCACAGTCTGTCCCTCTGATTTCGGCCACCACTAGGCCATGGTCTGATTTTCTGATCTGGACCAAATAATTATTTCTGAACCATTGATCTCGTAGTTTTTACTCTGATCTAGACAGATTCTGGACTTTGGTCTGGAACAAACTGAAATTAACTTGAACAAAAAATATTTCAATCTGGACATTTTACCTTTAATTTTGGACCAGGTCTAGATTGATTCTGGAACTCATTTCTTTTGGTCTGGACTTAGTTCCATGCCCAAAATCATGCTATCTTATGATTTGGGCCAAATCTGGATTGATCCTCTTGTTCTGGACTCATAAACATACCTTCTGGTCAAGTCTGGACTGTGTAATTTTTCACTGCCAAGCCATCTTCTGGTGAAAATAACTTCTGGAATAAAATTGATATTTGATTTCTGTTTGTCTGGAACAACTCTCCTTTTGGCAGGCTTTCCAATGGTATGATCTGAAGGTGCAAACACGAGAAGGGGGGGTTGAATTGTGTTTGTCAAACTTAATTTCTTTTTCTGTTTTATTAAATATTAATTTGAATTATTCGATAAATAATTAATCAGATTTAGCAGCGGATAATAATGACATAATAACACAGCAATTTATACTGGTTCACCGTTAACTAGGCTACGTCCAGTCCCTTCCTCTAGAAGGCCTTTTACTAATTCAAACTCCTTTGAATTACAACACCACTGGCCCTTCAAGTCAGTCTTCCCAAACAGCCTGACAACCCTAGACTTTTGAGGAATAGCAACACCTTAACTAAACCAGCTAAGTCTTCTCCTACCAATCTGACAACCCCAGATTGAAGAAGGAATCTACACCACTATAATAAAGGTTTAGAACTTTGCAACGTTGCTTCTGGAAAGCTGTTTGTTGCATTGTATTTCTCTCTCGAAAACACTTAGAAAATATTGCTCTTGTTCATTTGTGTTTCTCTATTTTGAACTCTCAGATATCTTTGAATTGAAACTTGAGTTCTTGTGTTTTTCAATTCTTTATTCTTCAGCATTAAGTCTCTATTTATAGTTGAACTTTAAAACTTCACTGTTGCTTTACTTCTGCAGTATATTTAGATTAATCTGTTTTGAGAATATTCTGGAGTAATTTGCTCAGATTCTGTTTTGAGCCTTTTGCTCAGATTCTGTTTTGAGCCTTTTTCTCCAATTCTGTTTTTAACATTTTTCTCATATTCTTTAATCCTCATGATCAAATCTGCACCCATGGATCTTCATGCGATATTCTACAACTGGACCAGCCGAATTGATATGCTGTAATCCTCTGATTTCGGCCTTTGCTTGACTGCACAGTCTGTCCCTCTGATTTCGGCCACCACTGGGCCATGGTCTGATTTTCTGATCTGGACCAAATAATTATTTCTGAACCATTGATCTCGTAGTTTTTACTCTGATCTAGACAGATTCTGGACTTTGGTCTGGAACAAACTGAAATTAACTTGAACAAAAAATATTTCAATCTGGACATTTTACCTTTAATTTTGGACCAGGTCTGGATTGATTCTGGAACTCATTTCTTTTGGTCTGGACTTAGTTCCATGCCCAAAATCATGCTATCTTATGATTTGGGCCAAATCTAGATTGATCCTCTTGTTCTGGACTCATAAACATACCTTCTGGTCAAGTCTGGAACAACTCTGGACTGTGTCATTTTTCACTGCCAAGCCATCTTCTGGTCAAAATAACTTCTGGAATAAAATTGATATTTGATTTCTGTTTGTCTGGAACAACTCTCCTTCTGGCAGGCTTTCCAATGGTATGATCTGAAGGTGCAAACACGAGAAGGGGGGGTTGAATTGTGTTTGTCAAACTTAATTTCTTTTTCTGTTTTATTAAATATTGATTTGAATTATTCGATAAATAATTAATCAGATTCAGCAGCGGATAATAATGACATAATGACACAGCAATTTATACTGGTTCACCGTTAACTAGGCTACGTCCAGTCCCTTCCTCCAGAAGGCCTTTTACTAATTCAAACTCCTTTGAATTACAACACCACTGACCCTTCAAGTCAGTCTTCCCAAACAGCCTGACAACCCTAGACTTTTGAGGAATAGCAACACCTTAACTAAACCAGCTAAGTCTTCTCCTACCAATCTGACAACCCCAGATTGAAGAAGGAATCTACACCACTATAATAAAGGTTTAGAACTTTGCAACGTTGCTTCTGGAAAGCTGTTTGTTGCATTGTATTTCTCTCTCGAAAACACTTAGAAAATATTGCTCTTGTTCATTTGTGTTTCTCTATTTTGAACTCTCAGATATCTTTGAATTGAAACTTGAGTTCTTGTGTTTTTCAATTCTTTATTCTTCAGCATTAAGTCTCTATTTATAGTTGAACTTTAAAACTTCACTGATGGTTTACTTCTGCAGTATATTTAGATTAATCTGTTTTGAGAATATTCTGGAGTAATTTGCTCAGATTCTGTTTTGAGCCTTTTGCTCATATTCTGTTTTGAGCCTTTTTCTCCAATTCTGTTTTTAACATTTTTCTCAGATTCTTTAATCCTCATGATCAAATCTGCACCCATGGATCTTCATGCGATATTCTACAACTGGACCAGCCAAATTGATATGCTGTAATCCTCTGATTTCGGCCTTTGCTTGACTGCACAGTCTGTCCCTCTGATTTCGGCCACCACTGGGCCATGGTCTGATTTTCTGATCTGGACCAAATAATTATTTCTGAACCATTGATCTCGTAGTTTTTACTCTGATCTAGACAGATTCTGGACTTTGGTCTGGAACAAACTGAAATTAACTTGAACAAAAAATATTTCAATCTGGACATTTTACCTTTAATTTTGGACCAGGTCTGGATTGATTCTGGAACTCATTTCTTTTGGTCTGGACTTAGTTCCATGCCCAAAATCATGCTATCTTATGATTTGGGCCAAATCTAGATTGATCCTCTTGTTCTGGACTCATAAACATACCTCCTGGTCAAGTCTGGAACAAGTCTGGACTGTGTAATTTTTCACTGCCAAGCCATCTTCTGGTCAGAATAACTTCTGGAATAAAATTGATATTTGATTTCTGTTTGTCTGGAACAACTCTCCTTCTGGCAGGCTTTCCAATGGTATGATCTGAAGGTGCAAACACGAGAAGGGGGGGTTGAATTGTGTTTGTCAAACTTAATTTCTTTTTCTGTTTTATTAAATATTGATTTGAATTATTCGATAAATAATTAATCAGATTCAGCAGCGGATAATAATGACATAATAACACAGCAATTTATACTGGTTTACCGTTAACTAGGCTACGTCCAGTCCCTTCCTCCAGAAGGCCTTTTACTAATTCAAACTCCTTTGAATTACAACACCACTGACCCTTCAAGTCAGTCTTCCCAAACAGCCTGACAACCCTAGACTTTTGAGGAATAGCAACACCTTAACTAAACCAGCTAAGTCTTCTCCTACCAATCTGACAACCCCAGATTGAAGAAGGAATCTACACCACTATAATAAAGGTTTAGAACTTTGCAACGTTGCTTCTGGAAAGCTGTTTGTTGCATTGTATTTCTCTCTCGAAAACACTTAGAAAATATTGCTCTTGTTCATTTGTGTTTCTCTATTTTGAACTCTCAGATATCTTTGAATTGAAACTTGAGTTCTTGTGTTTTTCAATTCTTTATTCTTCAGCATTAAGTCTCTATTTATAGTTGAACTTTAAAACTTCACTGTTGCTTTACTTCTGCAGTATATTTAGATTAATCTGTTTTGAGAATATTCTGGAGTAATTTGCTCAGATTCTGTTTTGAGCCTTTTGCTCAAATTCTGTTTTGAGCCTTTTTCTCCAATTCTGTTTTTAACATTTTTCTCATATTCTTTAATCCTCATGATCAAATCTGCACCCATGGATCTTCATGCGATATTCTACAACTGGACCAGCCGAATTGATATGCTGTAATCCTCTTATTTCGGCCTTGGCTTGACTGCACAGTCTGTCCCTCTGATTTCGGCCACCACTGGGCCATGGTCTGATTTTCTGATCTGGACCAAATAATTATTTCTGAACCATTGATCTCGTAGTTTTTACTCTGATCTAGACAGATTCTGGACTTTGGTCTGGAACAAACTAAAATTAACTTGAACAAAAAATATTTCAATCTGGACATTTTACCTTTAATTTTGGACCAGGTCTGGATTGATTCTGGAACTCATTTCTTTTGGTCTGGACTTAGTTCCATGCCCAATATCATGCTATCTTATGATTTCGGCCAAATCTAGATTGATCCTCTTGTTCTGGACTCATAAACATACCTCCTGGTCAAGTCTGGAACAAGTCTAGACTGTGTAATTTTTCACTGCCAAGCCATCTTCTGGTCAGAATAACTTCTGGAATAAAATTGATATTTGATTTCTGTTTGTCTGGAACAACTCTCCTTCTGGCAGGCTTTCCAATGGTATGATCTGAAGGTGCAAACACGAGAAGGGGGGGTTGAATTGTGTTTGTCAAACTTAATTTCTTTTTCTGTTTTATTAAATATTGATTTGAATTATTCGATAAATAATTAATCAGATTCAACAGCGGATAATAATGACATAATAACACAGCAATTTATACTGGTTCACCGTTAACTAGGCTACGTCCAGTCCCTTCCTCCAGAAGGCCTTTTACTAATTCAAACTCCTTTGAATTACAACACCACTGACCCTTCAAGTCAGTCTTCCCAAACAGCCTGACAACCCTAGACTTTTGAGGAATAGCAACACCTTAACTAAACCAGCTAAGTCTTCTCCTACCAATCTGACAACCCCAGATTGAAGAAGGAATCTACACCACTATAATAAAGGTTTAGAACTTTGCAACGTTGCTTCTGGAAAGCTGTTTGTTGCATTGTATTTCTCTCTCGAAAACACTTAGAAAATATTGCTCTTGTTCATTTGTGTTTCTCTATTTTGAACTCTCAGATATCTTTGAATTGAAACTTGAGTTCTTGTGTTTTTCAATTCTTTATTCTTCAGCATTAAGTCTCTATTTATAGTTGAACTTTAAAACTTCACTGTTGCTTTACTTCTGCAGTATATTTAGATTAATCTGTTTTGAGAATATTCTGGAGTAATTTGCTCAGATTCTGTTTTGAGCCTTTTGCTCAGATTCTGTTTTGAGCCTTTTTCTCCAATTCTGTTTTTAACATTTTTCTCATATTCTTTAATCCTCATGATCAAATCTGCACCCATGGATCTTCATGCGATATTCTACAACTGGACCAGCCGAATTGATATGCTGTAATCCTCTGATTTCGGCCTTTGCTTGACTGCATAGTCTGTCCCTCTGATTTCGGCCACCACTGGGCCATGGTCTGATTTTCTGATCTGGACCATCACTGGACCAAATAATTATTTCTGAACCATTGATCTCGTAGTTTTTACTCTGATCTAGACATATTCTGGACTTTGGTCTGGAACAAACTGAAATTAACTTGAACAAAAAATATTTCAATCTAGACATTTTACCTTTAATTTTGGACCAGGTCTGGATTGATTCTGGAACTCATTTCTTTTGGTCTGGACTTAGTTCCATGTCCTGAATCATGCTATCTTATGGTCTTGGCCAAATCTGGATTGATCCTCTTGTTCTGGACTCATAAACATACCTTCTGGTCAAGTTTGGAACAAGTCTGGACTGTGTAATTTCTCACTGCCAGGCCATCTTCTGGTCAGAATAACTTCTGGAATAAAATTGATATTCGACTTCTGTTTGTCTGGAACAACTCTCCTTCTGGCAGGCTTTCCAATGTTATGATCCATGTTTCGTTATGATTTTTATTCTTTCTGTTCTGGGCCACCAAACATATCCTCTGGTGATGTTTTGACATCCTGGAACATCTTCTGGAAATTCCAGAATTTATTTTCCTTTGATCTCTGCTTCTGTTTCCTTCAGTTTCTGGGGCATTTAACTTAACAATTCAAAGTACAAAATAAGTTTACATTGAGTACATTTGTAAGCATCAAAATCCTAAGTACTTAGAACCAACTTGGTTCCAACAATCTCCCCCTTTTTGATGATGACAAAACCTTAACTTATTTTGCTAACTTATGACTTGAAAACTTTGAATTACTCCCCCTCAGACCAATCTCTCCCCCTAAGTCTGATACTCTCCTTTTCAACTCCTTCTTTGTTCTCTCTTTCTTTTCTTCTCTTCTCCTCTCCTTTTCAACTTCTTCTTTTTGCGCTCTTTCTTTTTCTCTCTTCACATTTCCTCTCCTTTTCAACTCCTTCTGTTTTCACTCTTTCTTTTTCTTTGTTTTTCTCTCTCCCTATTTTCTTTCCTTTTCAACTCCTTCTATTTTCTCTCTTTCTTTTTCTCTCCTTCTTTCTTTTTATCTCTCCTTTTCTACTTATTTCTCCTTTCTTTCTCTCCAAAAAGTGGTCCTACTATTTTTGATTTTTTGTTTTTCTTTACAAAGTACAGAACATAAATTAAAAGACAGAAAATAAAATAACAGGAAATTTAAAAAAAAAACTCCTAAGATGACTACTTGAGCTAGTCAGGTATGGAGGTAATGCTGAGATGCTTCTTAATGAACTCGAACCTATCTTCTAGTAAAGCTTTGGTGAAGATATCAGCCCATTGATGATCAGTGTTCACAAACTGAATGTTGAGTACTCCTTTCTGAACATAATCTCTGATGAAGTGGTGTTTGATTTCTATGTGTTTGGCTCTAGAATGTAGGATAGGATTTTTGGTTAGGCAAATTGCAGAGGTGTTATCACAATAGATTGGTATGTTGGATTCTAATATTTTGTAGTCTTCAAGTTGATGCTTCATCCAGAGTAGTTGAGAGCTGTAGCAAGCTGCTGAAATGTATTCAGCCTCTGCTGTTGACATGGCAATAGTGTGTTGCCTCTTACTGGACCACGTAATTAAATTGTCTCCTAAAAAGGTACAATAGCCACTGGTGCTTTTTCTTTCAAGTTTATCTCCAGCATAGTCAGAATCACAGTATCCACTTAGTTTGTATGTAGGAGTTTTCTTGTAAAACAAGGTGAGGTTAGTAGTGCCTTTTAGGTATCTAAGGATTCTTTTAACAGCAGTTAGATGAGTTTCTCTAGGATTAGATTGAAATCGAGCACATACACACACACTAAATATGATATCAGGTCTAGATGCAGTAAGGTAGAGTAATGATCCTATCATTCTTCTGTAGATTTTCTGGTCTACCTTTTTACTGGTTTCATCTTTCTAAAGTGAGCAGGTTGGGTGCATGGGGGTGGCCATTGGCTTACAGTCACTCATCTTGAACTTTTTGAAAAGTTCTTTGGTGTATTTAGATTGGTGAATGAGTATACCTGTTTTACCTTGATGAATCTGAATTCCCAGGAAGAACTTAAGTTCTCCCATCATGCTCATTTGGAACTCCTTTTTTCTGTTGACTGTTTCTGAACACCTACTTGGTTCCAATAAGGTTTTTGTTTGGTCTGGATACCAGATCCCAAACATCATTCCTTTGGAATTCATTCAGCTCTTCTTGCATAGAAAGTATCCAACCTTCTTCTGCCAAAACTTCATCAACAATGTTTGGTTCGCATCAGCTTCTGGTTCTGTAACAGCTTCTGATTCTGATGAATCAGCTTCTGGTTCATTAATTCTGCTTCTGGTGGTTTCTGTTTGTTTTTGAAACCACTGGAATGCTGTTTCTTCTGAGGTGTTTAATTCGTGTGAATCACATGGTTCCTCTGACAATTTGAAAACCTGCAGAACAATTATCTAGCTTTGATTTGTTAAGATCAAGCTTCTTGTTATCACAGTAAACATAAATATTAAATAATAACAGTATTAACAGCAAGATGTAGCCTCAGTTCTGAAAATCCTCTTGCTTCTGATTTTCAGATTCCTAATCTATATGTTCTTAGATTATATGGTTTGGATGAGGGAATTTGAATTCCCTTCCAGGTTTGTAGTCTTGATGAATCTTACTGGAGTGTTTGAAGAACTCTCCTGATTCTGATATTTCTGCTTTGGCTCATATACCATGTTCATCTGGTGATTCTGGAACATGTAGTGATTCTGGTAATTATACTGATTCTGATAATTAGAGTAATTTTGATGATCATACCTCAACCTTTGATACTGATACCTGTTCAGGTTCTGGTTCTGGTACTGATTCTGATTCTGGTTCCAGTTTCTGTGCCTCCAGTTCTGGTTCTGGTTCTAGTGTTGGTTCTGGTTCCAGTTCCTGTACCTCTGATACTAGTTCTAGTTTTGGTTCTGGTTCCAGTTTCTGTGCTTCTGGTACTAGTTCCAGTTCCTGTTCCTCTGATACTGGTTCCAGGTCTTCAAACTGTCAGAGGAACCAGGTGATTCACACAAGTTGAACACTCAGAAGAAACAGCATTCCAGTGGTCTCAAAAACAAACAGAAACCACCAGAAGCAGAATTAATGGTTTGGCTGAACTAAGTTCATTTTTAAATTAATTGATTTATATTATGGTATATGACAAACTGCTTGATCTCGACAAATCAAAGCAAGATAAAAATAGTGCAGGGAGCAGAAGCACAAGAAACAGAAGTACCTGGAAAGGTAAAGGATACAAGCAAGTCAGCAACACATGACAAATCTTCAAAAGATAAATCTGATCAAGTCAGAAACAACCAAGATAAGTCATAAGAGAAATCTGGATATTTACCATAATCTGAAGCTGTTACAGATTCACCAGAACCAAAAGCTGATTTATCAGAATCAGAAGCTGGTACAAAACCAGAAGCTGATGCGAACCAAGCAATGTTGATAAGGCTTTGGCAGAGGAAGGCTGGATATTTGCTATGCAAGAAGAGCTGAATGAATTCCAAAGGAATGATGTTCGGGATCTGGTACCCAGACCAAACAAAAACATTATTGGAACCAAGTGGGTTTTTAGGAATAAACTCAATGAAAAAGGTGAAGTGGTAAGGAACAAAGCCAGACTTGTAGCTCAAGGATACAGTCAACAGGAAGGTATAGATTACACTGAAACTTTTGTTCCAGTGGCCAGGTTAGAAGCAATTAAAATTCTCTTATCATTTGCTGCTAATCATGATATAATGCTGTATCAAATGGATGTTAAATGTGCATTCTTAAATGGCTATATAAGTGAGGAAGTCTATGTCAAACAGCCCCTTGGATTTGAAAATTCTGATTTTCCAGACCATGTTTTCAAACTTAAAAAGTATTTATATGGTTTAAAACAAGCACCAAAGGGCATGGTATGACAGACTTAGTAACTTTCTGCTTAAGAATGAATTTAATAGAGGCCAGATTGATAATACTCTATTTAGGAAATCCTTTAAAACTGATATTCTGATTATTCAAGTTTATGATATCATATTTGGATCAACTAATGGCATCTTGTGCAAAGATTTTTCTGACCTAATGCAGAAGGAGTTCCAAATGAGCATGATGGGAGAACTTAAGTTCTTCCTGGGAATTCAGATTCATCAAGCCAAAAGGTAGACCAGAAAACATACAGAGGTTTTTGTGATTCTGACTATGCTGGAGACAAGCTAGAAAGGAAAAGTATAAGTGGCAACTGCACTTTGTTCTGTGATAACACTTCAGCCATAAACCTAACCAAGAACCCTATCTTACACTCAAAAGCCAAACACATTGAAATAAAACACCATTTCATTAGGTACCATGTTCAAAAAGGAACTTTGAGCATCCAGTTTGTGGACACTGATCATCAATGGGCTGATATCTTCACCAAGGCATTTCCAGAAGATAGGTTCGAATTCATTAAAAAGCATCTCAGCATGACCTCCATATCTAACAAGCTCAAGTAGTCATCTTAGGAGTTTTTAAATTTCTTGTTAATTTATTTTCTGTCTTTTATTTTCAGTTTTTAATTTCTATACTTTGTAAAGAAAAAATCAAAAAATACAAAAATAGTAGGACCACTTTTTGGCTGATGACAAAAAGGGGGAGAAAGAGAGAAAAATGAGAAATAAGTAGAAAAGGAGAGATAAAAAGAAAGAAGAGTGAAAAACAAAGAGATGAGAAAAGAAGGAGTTGAAAAGGAGAGGAAATGTGAAGAGAGTAAAAGAAAGAGAGAATAAAGAGAAGGAGTTGAAAAGGAGAGGAGAAGAGAAGAAAAGAAAGAGTGAGAAAAGAAGGAGTTGAAAAGGAGAGGAAATGTGAAGAGAGAAAAAGAAAGAGAGAATAAAGAGAAGGAGTTGAAAAGGAGAGGAGAAGAGAAGAAAAGAAAGAGAGAACAAAGAAGGAGTTGAAAAGGAGAGTATCAGACTTAGGGGGAGAGATTGGTCTGAGGGGGAGAAATTCAAAGTTTTCAAATTACAAGTTAGCAAAATAAGTTAAGGTTTTGTCATCATCAAAAAGGAGGAGATTGTTGGAACCAATTTGGTTCTAAGTACTTAGGATTTTGATGCTTACAAATGTACTCTATGTAAACTTATTTTGTACTTTGAATTATTAAGTTAAATGCCCTAGAAACTGAAGGAATCAGAAGCAGTGATCAAAGGATTCCAGAAAAATGAATTCTGGAATGACCAGAAGATACTCCAGGAATGTCAAAAGATGACTAGAAGATATCTTTGATGTCCCACATCAGAAGGAATAAAAATCAGAATGAAACATGGATCATACCATTGGAAAGCCTGCCATAAGGAGAGTTGTTCCAGACAAACATGAATCAAATATCAATTTTATTCCAGAAGTTATTCTGACCAAAAGATGGCCTGGCAGTGAAAAATTGAACTGCCCAGAATTGTTCCAGACTTGACCAGAAGGTATGTTTATGAGTCCAGAACAAGAGGATCAATTCAGAATTGGCCCAGACCATAATATAGCATGATTCAGGGCATGGAACTAAGTCCAGATCAAAAGAAATGAATTCCAGAATCGACCCAGACCTGATCCAAAATCAAAGGTAAAATGTCCAGCCTGAAATATTTTTTGTTCAAGTTAATTTCAATTTGTTCCAAACCAAATTCCAGAATCCGTCCAGATCAGAGTAAAAACTTCCAGATCAATGGTTCAGAAATAATTATTTGGTCCAGTGATGATAAAGATCAGAAAATCAGACCATGGCCCAGCAATGGCCGAAATCAGAGGGACAGGATGTGCAGTCCAGCAAAGGCTGAATTCAGAGGATTTTAGCATATCAAGTGCGTGTCCAGGGAAGGCCGAAATCAGAAGATCAGAGGGTTAGGAAGTATGGTCCAGGAATGGCCGAATTCAGAGGACAATAGCATAGCAATCAAGCTTGTCCAGCTTTGGACTATCGCATGAAGATCAAATGGTGCAGATTTGATCATGGGAATTAATGGTGAAGATCTCATGATTTTTTTATCAAAATATTATAAAAGATTTGTTATAAATTAAATTGGAGTAGCATGGAAGTCAGGAGTTGTGGCGGGAAGCAATGCACAGATTTGATTGGCCAGTTAAGATATGAAACAAATCTAAGGCTTAAAAAGATATGATTTTTATTTAAATAAAGCCCAATTGGTCAAGATATTTTTACAGAGAATCCAGCAAGATTTAGTTCAAATTTAAGCATTGGAAGAGGCCCTAATCAGCATCTATAAAAGGAGGCTCAAGGCAAATTACTCATCATCGAAAATCACAAAAGGGTCATACACTTCAAAAGCAAACACTCTCAAATTTTCATATAAGTCAATTGTTAGAGTCTCAGTTTTTAAAGCAAGTACTCTTGTTGTTTTCGTTCCACTGTGTCAAATCTAAGTTGTTGAAGTAGAGTCTACAAGCTGTGGGAGTCAGTAGAGGTAGCAGGTTACTTGGCAATTAGATTCATAGTGTTGTGATTTCTTCTACAATCTGGGGTGTCAGATTGGCTGAAGAACAGGAGTTGTTTTTCCTCAAAGAAGTCTAGGATTGTTAGACTATTTGAGAAGACTGACTTAGAGGGTCAGTAGCAAGGTTGTTATTCAAGATTGAATTAGTGAAATCCTTCAAGGCGAAGGGACTAGACGTAGCCTCGTTAACGGTGAACCAGTATAAAATCTGTGAGTTTTTATTTTTATTTTTATCCGCTGCTAACTCTGTTTTAATTATACATCAAGTTTTGTTTTGAAAGTATTAAAACAGGAAAAGTATTCAAGTTAAGTCAAACACAATTCAACCCCCCCTTCTCGTGTTTGCACCTTCAATTGGCATCAGAGCTCGGTCTCAAGGCTGAGCACTTAACAGTGTTTGAGGAAAGGTCCAAGGGGTTCAATATGTCAGAAGAATTAGGAAACAACATCAACAGACCACCACTGTTTGATGGAGAAAGGTTTGAATATTGGAAGGATAGAATGAGAAGTTTTGTCATATCTCAAGATCCTAAATTATGGAAGATGATAGTCAGAGGATACACTGCACCTACTGATCCAGAAGATCCAACTAAGAAACTGGACATGTTTGATATGAAACCAGATCAGATCAGATTACACAGACTTCATCACAAGTCCAGAACCATGATGGTCAGTGCAATCACATTCAAGGAATTTGATAGATGCACAAATAAAGAAACAGCAAAGAGTATATTCGATAGTCTGGCTCTGACCTATGAAGGAACCAAGCAGGTTCAAGATGCAAAGGCTAACATATTGGTCAGAAAGTATGAGCTATTCAAGATGGAAGAGGATGAAGACATAGACACAATGTTCAGCAGATTCCAGACTCTGGTATCAGGTTTAAAAGTATTAAACAAAAGTTATACCACTGCAGATCATGTATGGAAGATTCTGAGAAGTCTACCAAAAAGGTGGAGACCAAAGGTTACTGCAATTCAGGAAGCTAAGGATCTGAGTACCTTGAAGCTTGAAGATCTAATCAGCTCACATGAAATAGAACTGCAAGAAGATGAACCTAAGAAGAAGAAAAATCTGGCTCTGAAATCGAAACAAAAGAAAGCTGCAAAGGCAAAATCAGAATCAGAGGATAGTGATAGTGACTGTGATGATATGGCATACTTAACCAAAAAGATGGTTAAGATCTGGGAAAACAGGAAGAAAAGAAACTTCAGAAAGAAACATAACAGCAAGGATAAGGAAGATTCTGACAAGAAGAATATTGTTTGTTATGGATGCAATGAACCTAGACATATCAAGTCAGAATGTCCAAATCTGGAAAAAGGCAAACCGGACAAGAAGAATTCCAGATACAGAAAGAAGGGTCTGATCGCTGCCTGGGATGTTTCAGAATCAGAGGAAGAATCGTCTGATGAAGAAGAGGCAGAAACAGCAAAGATGGCTCACATCAAGTCTGCTTCTGGACCTCATAAAGGCAAACAAACCAAGAAGAGTTCCAGATACAGAAAGAAAGGTCAGATGGCTGCTTGGGATGTATCAGAATCAGAGGAAGAATCTTCTGATGAAGAAGAGGCAGAAACAGCAAAGATGGCTCACATAAAGTCTGCTTCTGGACCTCATAAAGGCCCGAATTCCAGAAGGAAAGCAGGCAGGAGGAAGAATGATCGAAGCAGTCATTCAAGCAAGTCTGGAAGCACATCAGAGGAAACAATTCTGTCTCTGATGGCTCATACCTACTCAAGTTCTGAATACAGCTCAAGCTCTGAAACAGAATCAGAAGATGAAGACAATGAGGTATTTTCTGATCTGTCTAAATCTGAATTAATTGAGACTTTAAAAGACTTGTTAAATGCAAACAATAAAAGGTCTTTAAAACTGAAAACTCTTAGGGAAGATAAGGAAAATCTAACCAAAGAAGTCCAAGTTTTAAAGAATCAAAATTCTGAGTATGCAACTGAAAACAAAGATTTTAAAACTGAAGTTGCAAGACTCAAGTCTGAAAACCAAACTCTGAAAAGTAATAATTGTTCCACTTCTGAAACTGTTTGTAAATCTGATATGTGTAACATCCTCTAAATTTATTATTTAAAATAATTAAGACTTATAAATATATATATTTCATTATTAATTTAGGTGTGATAATTATTTGTCTTGTTCGACTTATTGTAGTTGATAAAATTATTAGTAAGAATTATTTAATCAATGGAGAAGTTTTATATAATTATATATATCTTATTTTGCTATGTGATATCCTCTTCCTTTTTGATAATGTCAAAAGGGGGAGAAAAATGTGTATATATATTGTTGCTGTGTTGCTGTTGCATTTTATGATGAAACAGTTCCTCCAACACTTAAGAAGCAGAAACAGTTCCTCCAACACTTAAGAAGCAGAAACACATTTATCAAGGGGGAGTAAGCACACATCTAGGGGGAGAAATCAAGACGTTTTGAAATCCAAGCAACAAGATTTTTGTCATCATCAAAAAGGGGGAGAATGAAATTTAAAGACTTACATTTTTTATGAAGACAAAAAGATCCTTGATCAAAAAGAAGAAGGATTATTAAGCAACTTATTTTTTCATTTATATTAAGGTAAAAGTATTTTGATATTAAATCAAAACACAGTTTAAAAGTACAATATTATGAGAACCTTCTGAGCATATGCATTAAAATGTTTTTATGATAATAATTAATGACTTAAACATGTTGAAAATAAAGTTTTTACAAAACTGGAAATCTGTATTCGAATACGAGGTATCGTAGTCGAATACAGACTCCAAGTCAGAAGCTAAAACTAAATTTATGTATTCGAATACGAAATATCGTAGTCGAATACAGATTGCAAGTCAGTGGCAAAAACTCGAATCTGTATTCGACTACAACCTTGTGTAATCGAATACAACTTAAGTCTGTAGCTATTTTTAAACATCTGTATTCGACTACAACCTTGTGTAATCGAATACAACTCAAGTCAGTGGCAAAAATCCCGAATCTGTATTCGACTACACGCTCTCGTAGTCGACTACATAGTTCAAATTTTAAATATAATCAGAACATTTTATAGGTGTATTCGAATACACTGAGACTGTATTCGAATACAACTTCGAAACAATGCAACTTTTCAGTTTTGAAACATTGCACATGTTCATTAAAAACGTTTGGGAACCTTTGCCATTGATCTGAAGTGTTACCTATGAAGTATAAATACTTCAAACGTTTCAGATTTCGTTTAATAACTTTCAACTGACTTTCTAGAATCCATTTTCTGAAACATCAAACACTTCAAAACTTAACTTTCATATTTTCAAGTACTTGCTTTTCATTTTCATATCATTAAGAAAGGTTCTCAGTTGTACTTGGAAGTGTGATTGATTAAGTATCAAATACTCAGTACTATAACCTTGTTCTTAGTCAAGAACATCATTACAAAATCATTGTATCACTCGAAGGATTTAGTGTAGATTCTTCAAGTTGTGTTAACAGAAATAGTGGTGTACTATCTTCTGTTAAGTGTTTGTGAATCTGTAACTTAGTCTTAGGGTTAGACTTGTAACATATTCATACAAAGTGGAAAATCTCTTGTGGTGTGCAAGAGGACTGGACGTACCCTTGGTTGTAAGGGGAATGAGGATAAATCTTCTGTGTGTTTTTATCTTCTGCCATTTACTGCTTTCATTTACAAACACAGCAAATATTTGAAACAAAGTTAAAACAGTCCTTTAACAATCTTCTGATCTCTAAAACAGAAAAATTGTCCAACACCTAATTCACCCCCCCTCTTAGGTGCAACTCTGTTCTTACAATTGGTATCAGAGCAGGTTTTTGGTAATTTGCTCCTAGATCCATGGCTTCCGCACAACCTGTTTTTAGAGATGGTGGTAGCAGTAACAAACCACCCTGCTTTGTTGGTGAACATTATGACTTCTAGAAAATACGTATGCAAGCGTACCTTGAGGCTCAAGGAGACGACATATGGGAAGCAGTAGAAAATGGTCCATATGTTCCAACAACAGTTATCAACAATAAAGAGGAGATAAAAATAAAAGCCTCTTGGACAGATGATGAAAAGAGAAGAGTACTGTTTGATAAGAAAGCAAAAAATATGTTACAGTCTGCATTGGGTATGGATGAATTCTTTCGCATATCCCATTGCAAAACAGCAAAAGAGATATGGGATACATTGGAAGTAACCCATGAAGGAACAATTGAGGTAAAACGGTCAAAACTGAACACTTTATCTCAAGAATACGAATTGTTTAGAATGCAACCAGGAGAAGCAATCCTGGACATGCAGAAACGTTTTTCCCACTTAACCAACCACTTAACAGCACTAGGAAAGAATTTTACTAATGATGAATTGAATCTAAAGGTTCTAAGATCATTAACCAGAGCATGGCAGCCAAAAGTGACAGCAATCTCTGAAAAGAAAAGTTTGTCAAAGATGTCACTTTCAGCACTCTTTGGAAAGTTACAGGAACACGAAATAGAATTAGAAAGACTTGAAAAGAATGAAAATTCTGAGAAGAAGACGAAGAATATAGCATTAAGAATAGAATCAAAGGAATTAGTAAATGAAGAAGACTCAGATGAAGAGAAAAACATCACCCTCATTGTCAAGAAATTCGGAAAATTTCTTCAAAGCAATAAAACGTTTACAAGAAAGAAAAATTTCAAGAAGAAAGATGCTTCTATTGCAAATCAGAATTTTACTTGCTTTGAGTGTGGAAAACCAGGACATATGAAAGCAGAATGTCCAAATATTATCAAGAAGAGTTCTAGTAAGAGAAAAGAATTCAAAAAGGCGTACATTGCATGGGAAGATAATGAAGTAAGTTCTTCATCAACTTCAGAAAGTGACGAATGTGCAAATGTTGCCTTGATGGCATCTCATCATTCTGATAATGAAGAAGAGGTTAGTAGTAATATTATTTGTTATGATAATGATGATTCTTGTGCTGAAAATAATGATGCACAACAAGCCATTAAAGAACTACTTAATGAATGTAAAAATCTGTACAAACTAGTGTCAAATCAAAAGAAACAGATTTCTTCTCTAAATAAGAAGATTGACACTATGGAACAAAATTTTGAAAAACAAAAACAGATTTCAACATGCATTAAATGTGATTCGCTTTCCTTTAAAATTGTCCAAATGAATAGAGTCATAGAAAGGTATGAAAAGGGACAATTTGGATTGGAGAATATACTTAGCATGCAAAGATACTCAAATGACAAAAGAGGACTTGGTTATTCAAAATTTGATAAACCAAGTATTGATAAAACTATCTTTGTAAAAGCAAGTAACCAATCTAAAGAAGAGAAAGAAATGGCTGTTCAAAAGAATCATCTTTGTTTTAAGAAGAATATTATTCAAAAGAAACCATACTTTCCCAAAAAGAGTCCAAAGTGTTTTTATTGTGGTCTAAATGGTCATACACCAAATTGTTGTCATGTTAGGAAAATTGGTGTTCCACAAGGACAGTTTGTGTGGGTAAAGAAAGGAACTAACCTTAAAGGACCCAAAGCACTTTGGGTACCTAACAAAATATAAATTCTGTTTTGTAGGAAGACACACAAAGGACATCAAATATGTGGTTCTTGGATAGTGGATGTTCAAGGCATATGACCGGTGACAGAACAAAATTTTCAGCACTAACTCTTGAGTCAAAAGGTCATGTGGTCTATGGAGATAATAACAAAGGAAAGATATTGGGCATTGGAAAAGTTGGCATGGCTCCGTCTCCTTCAATTGAAGATGTACTCTATGTTGAAGGGCTAAAACACAATCTCATAAGCATAAGCCAACTTTGTGACAAAGGTTACAAAATCACTTTCAACAAAAATGATTGCATTATCCAAAACGAGGTAACAAATGAAACTCAGTTTATTGGTAAGCGTTTCAAAAATATTTTTACAATTAATCTTGATGATTTATCCTTAAAAATGAAATGTCTTATGGTAAGTGACAACAATGATGCTTGGCTATGGCATAAAAGATTTGCACATATCCATATGGATCATTTAAACAAGTTAGTCAAGCATGAACTTGTTGTAGGCTTACCAAAAATGAAATTTATTAAGGATAAATTATGTGACGCTTGTCAAAAAGGTAAACAAACTAAAGTTTCCTTTAAACCCAAAAATATTATATCAACTTCAAGACCATTTCAATTAATACACATGGATTTGTTTGGACCATCAAGAACTAAAAGCCTTGGTGGAAATTCATATGGACTAGTTATTGTTGATGATTTTTCAAGGTTCACATGGACCTTATTTTTGGAAAATAAAAATGATGCTTTTAAAGCCTTTCAGAAATATGCCAAACTAGTCCAAAATGAACAAGCAACCAAAATTGTATCAATTAGAAGTGATCATGGAGGAGAATTTCAAAATGCATCTTTTGTAGATTTTTGTGAAGAAAATGGGATATTCCATAATTTTTCTGCACCAAGAACACCTCAACAAAATGGAGTTGTTGAGAGAAAGAATAGATCATTGGTGGAACTTGCAAGAACAATGCTGAGTGATTCAAGTCTACCAAAATACTTCTGGGCAGATGCTGTAAGTACAGCTTGTTATGTATCCAACAGAGTCATAATCCGACCAAAGCTGAAGAAAACTCCATATGAACTCTATAAAGGAAGAAAGCCGAACATCTCTCACTTCCACATATTTGGATGCAAATGCTTTGTGTTAAATAATGGTAAGGACAATCTCGGCAAATTTGATGAGAAAGCCGATGAAGGTATTTTTATTGGGTATTCATTATCTAGTAAAGCTTTTAGAATTTTTAATAAAAGAACATTGATAGTTGAAGAATCTATACATGTATCTTTTGATGAAACTAACCCCTCGAAAGAGGTTAGAATTATATATGATAATGATGATGAAACAAGTACAGAAAATCAAGTTGATCAAACAACTCAAACAGACGAAATCAACACAGAACAACTAGATCAACACACTGATCTTCCTCAAGAATGGAAAACCCATCGTGATCACCCGATTGATAACATAATAGGTGATATCAACAAAGGAGTCACTACAAGGCTGAATCTCAAAGATGCTTGTTTAAATACGGCATTTATTTCTCAAATAGAACCCTCCAAAATTGGTGAAGCCCTCAAAGATGATCAATGGATACTTGCCATGAATGAAGAATTAAATCAGTTTGAAAGAAACAAAGTTTGGGAACTTGTTCCAAATCCAGGAAATAAACACATCATGTTGGAACCAAGTTGGTTCTAAGTACTTAGGATTTTGATGCTTACAAATGTACTCAATGTAAACTTATTTTGTACTTTGAATTATTAAGTTAAATGCCCCAGAAACTGAAGGAAACAGAAGCAGAGATCAAAGGAAAATGAATTCTGGAATTTCCAGAAGATGTTCCAGGATGTCAAAACATCACCAGAGGATATGTTTGGTGGCCCAGAACAGAAGGAAGAAAAATCATAATGAAACATGGATTATACCATTGGAAAGCCTGCTAGAAGGAGAGTTGTTCCAGACAAATAGGAGTCAAATATCAATTTTATTCCAGAAGTTATTCTGACCAGAAGATGGCCTGGCAGTAAAAAAAATTACACAGTCCATACTTGTTCTAGACTTGACCAGAAGGTATGTTTATGAGTCCAGAACAAAAGGATCAATTCAGATTTGGCCCAGATCATAAGATAGCATGATTCAGGGCATAGAACTAAGTCCAGAACAAAAGAAATGAGTTCCAGAATCAATCTAGACCTGGTCCAAAATTAAAGGTAAAATGCTCAGACTGAAATATTTTTTGTTCAAGTTAATTTCAGTTTGTTCCAGACCAAAGTCCAGAATCTGTCCAGATCAGAGTAAAAATTTCCAGATCAATGGTTCAGAAATAATTATTTGGTCCAGTGATGGTCCAGATCAGAAAATCAGACCATGGCCCAGTGGTGGCCAAAATCAGAGGGTTAGGAAGTGTGGTCCAGGAATGGCCGAAATCAGAGGATCACAGAATATCAAATAGGCTGGTCCAGATGTGGACTATCGCATTAAGATCCAATGGTGCAGATTTGATCATGAGGATTAAAGAATCTGAGAAAAATGCTCAAAACAGAAGAGGAGCAAAATGCTCAAAACAGATCAGTGAGCAAAAAGCTCAAAAAAGAATCTGAGCAAAATACTCCAGAATATTTTCAAAACAGATTAATCTAAATATACTGCAGAAGTAAAGCATCAGTGAAGTTCTAAAGTTCAACTATAAATAGAGACTTAATGCTGAAGAATAAAGAATCGAAAATCACAAAAGAGTCATACACTTCCAAGCAACAAACACCCAAATTTTCATAGAAGTCAATTGTGAGTTTTAGCTTTCAAGAAGCAAGTACTCGTGTTATTTTCTTTCCACTGTGGCAAATCTAAGTTGTTGAAGTAGAGTCTACAATCTGAGGGAGTCAGTAGAGGTAGCAGGGTACTTGGCAATTAGATAGGGTTGTATCTAAGTTGTTGAAGTAGAGTCTACAAACTGAGGGAATCAGAAAGGGTAGCAAGGTACTTAGCAATTAGATTCATAGTGTTGTGATTTCTTCTACAATCTGGGGTTGTCAGATTGGCTGAAGACAAGGTTGTTTTCCTCAAGAAGTCTAGGATTGTTAGACTATTGAGAAGACTGACTTGGAGGGTCAGTAGCAAGGTTGTAATTCAAGATTGAATTAGTGAAATCCTTCAAGGCGAAGGGACTGGATGTAGCCTCGTTAACGGTGAACCAGTATAAAATCTGTGAGTTTTTATTTTATTTTTATCCGCTGCTAACTTTGTTTTAATTATACATCAAGTTTTGTATTGAAAGTATTAAAACAAGAAAAGTAATTAAGTTAAGTCAAACACAATTCAAGCCCCCCTTCTCGTGTTTGCACCTTCACAAAGTACATCAAATATGTGGTACTTGGATAGTGGATGTTCAAGGCATATGACCGGTGACAAAACAAAATTTTCAGCACTAACTCTTGAGTCAAAAGGTCATGTGGTCTATGGAGATGATAACAAAGGAAATATTTTGGGCATTGGAAAAGTTGGCATGGCTCCATCTCCTTCAATTGAAGATGTACTCTATGTTGAAGGGTTAAAACACAATCTCATAAGCATAAGCCAACTTTGTGACAAAGGTTACAAAATCACTTTCAACAAAAATGATTGCATTATCCAAAATGAGGTAACAAATGAAACTCAGTTTATTGGTAAACGTTTCAAAAATATTTTTACAATTAATCTTGATGATTTATCCTTAAAAATGAAATGTCTTATGGTAAGTGACAACAATGATGCTTGGCTATGGCATAAAAGATTTGCACATATCCATATGGATCATTTAAACAAGTTAGTCAAGCATGAACTTGTTGTAGGCTTACCAAAAATGAAATTTATTAAGGATAAATTATGTGACGCTTGTCAAAAAGGTAAACAAACTAAAGTTTCCTTTAAACCCAAAAATATTATATCAACTTCAAGACCACTTCAATTAATACACATGGATTTGTTTGGACCATCAAGAACTAAAAGCCTTGGTGGAAATTCATATGGACTAGTTATTGTTGATGATTTTTCAAGGTTCACATGGACCTTATTTTTGGAAAATAAAAATGATGCTTTTAAAGCCTTTCAGAAATATGCCAAACTAGTCCAAAATGAACAAGCAACCAAAATTGTATCAATTAGAAGTAATCATGGAGGAGAATTTCAAAATGCATCTTTTGTAGATTTTTGTAAAGAGAATGGGATATTCCATAATTTTTCTGCACCAAGAACACCTCAACAAAATGGAGTTGTTGAGAGAAAGAATAGATCATTGGTGGAACTTGCAAGAACAATGCTGAGTGATTCAAGTCTACCAAAATACTTCTGGGCAGATGTTGTAAGTACAGCTTGTTATGTATCCAACAGAGTCATAATCCGACCAATGCTGAAGAAAACTCCATATGAACTCTATAAAGGAAGAAAGCCGAACATCTCTCACTTCCACATATTTGGATGCAAATGCTTTGTGTTAAATAATGGTAAGGACAATCTCGGCAAATTCGATGAGAAAACCGATGAAGGTATTTTTATTGGGTATTCATTATCTAGTAAAGCTTTTAGAATTTTTAATAAAAGAACATTGATAGTTGAAGAATCTATACATGTATCTTTTGATGAAACTAACCCCTCGAAAGAGGATAGAATTATATATGATAATGATGATGAAACAAGTACAGAAAATCAAGTTGATCAAACAACTCAAACAGACGAAATCAACACAGAACAACTAGATCAACACACTGATCTTCCTCAAGAATGGAAAACCCATCGTGATCACCCGATTGATAACATAATAGGTGATATCAACAAAGGAGTCACTACAAGGCTGAATCTCAAAGATGCTTGTTTAAATATGGCATTTGTTTCTCAAATAGAACCCTCCAAAATTGGTGAAGCACTCAAAGATGATCAATGGATACTTGCCATGAATGAAGAATTAAATCAGTTTGAAAGAAACAAAGTTTGGGAACTTGTTCCAAATCCAGGAAATAAACACATCATTGGTACCAAATGGGTGTTTAAGAACAAATTAGATGAAAATGGAATAGTTATCCGAAACAAGGCAAGATTGGTCGCACAAGGATACAATCAAGAAGAAGGGATTGATTTTGATGAAACATTTGCTCCAGTAGCAAGATTAGAAGCAATTCGATTACTACTTGCTTATGCTTGCTCCATGGGTTTTGAACTTTTTCAAATGGATGTCAAGAGTGCGTTCCTAAACGGCTATATTAATGAGGAAGTCTACGTCAAACAGCCACCTGGGTTTGAAGACTTCAAAAATCCTTCACATGTCTTCAAATTAAAGAAGGCACTTTATGGGTTGAAACAAGCTCCAAGAGCATGGTATGATAGATTGAGTAAATTCTTATGTGAACATGGATTTGAAAAAGGTAAAGTTGATAAAACCTTGTTCATTAAAAGAACAATGGATCACACTTTACTTGTTCAAGTCTATGTGGATGATATCATATTTGGATCAACCAACAATGAAATATGTGAAGAATTCTCATTAATGATGCAAGGAGAATTTGAAATGTCCATGATGGGAAAATTAAATTATTTCCTAGGACTTCAAATCAAGCAACTTGAGAATGGCATCTTTATTCATCAGTCAAAATACTGTAAAGAACTACTAAAAAGATTTGAGATGGACAGCAGCAAAGAAAGTACAACTCCCATGGGATCTGGTATGTATGTTGATAGAGATGAAAATGGTAAATCAGTTGACATATCCAGGTATATAGGTATGATTGGGTCTTTATTATATCTAACGGCCAGTAGGCCAGATATTATGTTTAGTGTTTGTTTGTGTGCAAGATTTCAGGCAGATCCAAAGGAATCACATCTGGTAACAATAAAGAGGATAATGAAATATCTCAAAGGAACAACCAATGCTGGCCTATGGTATCCAAAAGGTAGCATATGCAATCTCATTGGTTATTCTGACTCTGACTATGCAGGATGTAAGACGGATCGAAAAAGCACAAGTGGCACCTGTCACATTCTGGGAAATGCACTAGTCTCATGGTCTTGTAAGAAACAAGCATGTGTGGCATTAAGTACTGCAGAGGCAGAATACATAGCAGCAGGCAGTTGCTGTGCGCAAATCCTTTGGCTTAAGCAACAACTCTGTGACTATGGACTTGATCTGGGATGTATTCCTCTGAAATGTGACAATACTAGTGCCATCAACATCACAAAGAATCCAGTCATGCACTCTCGAACCAAACATATCGACATACGTCATCATTTTTTGAGGGATCATGTTCTAAATGGAAATGTTGAAGTTACCTTCGTGGACACTCATAATCAACTGGCAGATATATTCACAAAGCCACTGCCCAGAGAATCATTTTAAAAGATACGAAGGGAACTAGGCATTCTAAATGAGAGTGATCTCTGAAAAGGTTTGAAAGATCTGTAAGTCATATCATTGTTAATTCTAAATTTTTTCATCATTCTGTTACTTGATATATGTTTCTGTGATACCTATGTATGTCTTTCTACCTGTTTGAAATATTTTTTGTCTGTTTAAATGTTAAAATTTTTATCCAGAATCAAAATCTTTACTGTCGTATTCGAATACAGACAGTTGTAGTCGAATACATGTTCCCTGTAAAATCTGTATTCGACTACACAAGGTCTGTAGTCGACTACACTTTCGAAAATTTTTATATTTAAAAGGGATTGTTAACAGTATTAGGTTACGAATACAAAAAAAAAATCTGGTAGCCGATTACAAATTCAAAATTTCTGATTCCTGATCCTCAAAATCTTCATCCAAACCTTTTCCTAAAAACCTTCATACTGTCATACCTAAACATTCCCCCTCATCATCCATTGCATCTAAGATTCTGTGAGATCAAAAATCAAAACCCTAAATCCCCAAACCCGTAAACTTCATCTTCTCAAAAAAAAAATGGATGCACGCAAAAGAGGACCAAGAACAAAGGTAGCTTATGTGGGTCCTTCAAAAAAGCAGAGAAACGACAATATGGCTGATCTATCCAGATTGCTTCATTCCCCAGAAGAACTGGACAAATTCAGAACTCACTTTTCTGATAAAAAGCTGGTAACACCCAAAATTGGTACTCTTGATTCTTTTTCTAAGTTTAAATTTCCTGAATTGCTGAAGGCTCAGAAATTGGAAGAATTTATTGGGTATAATGGTCCCATTTATCCTGACCTAGTTAGGGTTTTTTACTGTAACTTAGAAAAGGATGGCAATAAATTGGTGTCTAAAGTTAAGGGAAAAGTTATCAAGTTAGACACTAAAATTATTGGGGAAATTCTGCAAATACCTTCTGAAGGTCAGAAGTTGTGCCCTGGACACTTATGTGAATGGGTTAATACAACTAAGTATGATGCTTATCTTTCATTGTGCCGTTTTGACAAAGGAACTATGGAAAGAAAACAGACACAATCTGGTTCTGAGTATGCAAGACAAAGATATGGTGTTGGTAATCTGACTGTTGACAACAGATTACTACACTATTTGTTATGTTACATACCGATTCCAAAGGCAGGGAACTATTCTCAGATCTCTGAGTTTGAACTCCAAGTCATGACTTTTATGACAGAAGGTGCTGAGTTAGATTGGGCATACTTTGTTCATTCTGTCCTATATGCCTCAAAAGATGCTATAGCCTTACCATATGCACGAGAAGTCACCAGAATAATGGATCATTTTAAGGTTGACTTCTCATGGGAAGTGCTATACAAGACCACCAAGGACAATCTACTGGATTTAACAGTTCTGCTCAGTATGAAAATTGTTTGGAGTGAATCACTTCAAAGTTATGTTCATAAGGGTGATCTTGGACAAAGTTCATCCACTGCCAATCCAGAAGATGAACCAGAAGCACCAATAGTTGAAGCACCTGTAGCATTACCAGACCCAGAACCAGAAGCAGCAGCAACAGCTGCAGAACCATCACATACTGAAGACATCATCACCAATAGAATGATCATGGACAAACTTAACATCATTCAATCCTTTGTCACAGATCAGTTCCAACAATTGAATGAGTCTTTCAGTAATCGAACTCAGACAATAACTGCTATCTTTGACCAAAAATTCCAAGATCTGGGAAATACCATCCATACACAACATTCATTTTTTCATCAAGAACTGAGTGACCTGTCTGACAAGATTGACCATCTTCATATACCACCCAACTCAGATGATTAAATTTGGCTACTTGCAGTTTTTTTTTTGTTATTTATATTTCTCTACTGTTTAACTTTCCTGTATTTGTGTTTGTTAAACTCTTCAGAATTCGTGTAATTGTAAATTATGAACATATTTAATTTAAGCTGTTTTCTTTAGATAATCCTGTGATTGCCTCTGTTTATCTATTACATATGTGCATATCTTATTTTGCTATGTGATATCCTCTTCCTTTTTGATAATGTCAAAAGGGGGAGAAAAATGTGTATATATATTGTTGCTGTGTTGCTGTTGCATTTTATGATGAAACAGTTCCTCCAACACTTAAGAAGCAGAAACAGTTCCTCCAACACTTAAGAAGCAGAAACACATTTATCAAGGGGGAGTAAGCACACATCTAGGGGGAGAAATCAAGACATTTTGAAATCCAAGCAACAAGATTTTTGTCATCATCAAAAAGGGGGAGAATGAAATTTAAAGACTTACATTTATTATGAAGACAAAAAGATCCTTGATCAAAAAGAAGAAGGATTATTAAGCAACTTATTTTTTCATTTATATTAAGGTAAAAGTATTTTGATATTAAATCAAAACACAGTTTAAAAGTACAATATTATGAGAACCTTCTGAGCATATGCATTAAAATGTTTTTATGATAATAATTAATGACTTAAACATGTTGAAAATAAAGTTTTTACATAAAGTCTGCTTCTGGACCTCATAAAGGCCCGAATTCCAGAAGGAAAGCAGGCAGGAGGAAGAATGATCGAAGCAGTCATTCAAGCAAGTCTGGAAGCACATCAGAGGAAACAATTCTGTCTCTGATGGCTCATACCTACTCAAGTTCTGAATACAGCTCAAGCTCTGAAACAGAATCAGAAGATGACGACAATGAGGTATTTTCTGATCTGTCTAAATCTGAATTAATTGAGACTTTAAAAGACTTGTTAAATGCAAACAATAAAAGGTCTTTAAAACTGAAAACTCTTAGGGAAGATAAGGAAAATCTAACCAAAGAAGTCCAAGTTTTAAAGAATCGAAATTCTGAGTATGCAACTGAAAACAAAGATTTTAAAACTGAAGTTGCAAGACTCAAGTCTGAAAACCAAACTCTGAAAAGTAATAATTGTTCCACTTCTGAAAATGTTTGTAAATCTGATATGTGTAACATCCTCTAAATTTATTATTTAAAATAATTAAGACTTATAAATATATATATTTCATTATTAATTTAGGTGTGATAATTATTTGTCTTGTTCGACTTATTGTAGTTGATAAAATTATTAGTAAGAATTATTTAATCAATGGAGAAGTTTTATATAATTATATATATCTTATTTTGCTATGTGATATCCTCTTCCTTTTTGATAATGTCAAAAGGGGGAGAAAAATGTGTATATATATTGTTGCTGTGTTGCTGTTGCATTTTATGATGAATACAGTTCCTCCAACACTTAAGAAGCAGAAACAGTTCCTCCAACACTTAAGAAGCAGAAACACATTTATCAAGGGGGAGTAAGCACACATCTAGGGGGAGAAATCAAGACGTTTTGAAATCCAAGCAACAAGATTTTTGTCATCATCAAAAAGGGGGAGAATGAAATTTAAAGACTTACATTTTTTATGAAGACAAAAAGATCCTTGATCAAAAAGAAGAAGGATTATTAAGCAACTTATTTTTTCATTTATATTAAGGTAAAAGTATTTTGATATTAAATCAAAACACAGTTTAAAAGTACAATATTATGAGAACCTTCTGAGCATATGCATTAAAATATTTTTATGATAATAATTAATGACTTAAACATGTTGAAAATAAAGTTTTTACAAAACTGGAAATCTGTATTCGAATACGAGGTATCGTAGTCGAATACAGACTCCAAGTCAGAAGCTAAAACTAAATTTATGTATTCGAATACGAAATATCGTAGTCGAATACAGATTGCAAGTCAGTGGCAAAAACTCGAATCTGTATTCGACTACAACCTTGTGTAATCGAATACAACTTAAGTCTGTAGCTATTTTTAAACATCTGTATTCGACTACAACCTTGTGTAATCAAATACAACTTAAGTCAGTGGCAAAAATCCCGAATCTGTATTCGACTACACGCTCTCGTAGTCGACTACATAGTTCAAATTTTAAATATAATCAGAACATTTTATAGGTGTATTCGAATACACTGAGACTGTATTCGAATACAACTTCGAAACAATGCAACTTTTCAGTTTTGAAACATTGCACATGTTCATTAAAAACGTTTGGGAACCTTTGCCATTGATCTGAAGTGTTACCTATGAAGTATAAATACTTCAAACGTTTCAGATTTCGTTTAATAACTTTCAACTGACTTTCTAGAATCCATTTTCTGAAACATCAAACACTTCAAAACTTAACTTTCATATTTTCAAGTACTTGCTTTTCATTTTCATATCATTAAGAAAGGTTCTCAGTTGTACTTGGAAGTGTGATTGATTAAGTATCAAATACTCAGTACTATAACCTTGTTCTTAGTCAAGAACATCATTACAAAATCATTGTATCACTTGAAGGATTTAGTGTAGATTCTTCAAGTTGTGTTAACAGAAATAGTGGTGTACTATCTTCTGTTAAGTGTTTGTGAATCTGTAACTTAGTCTTAGGGTTAGACTTGTAACATATTCATACAAAGTGGAAAATCTCTTGTGGTGTGCAAGAGGACTGGACGTACCCTTGGTTGTAAGGGGAATGAGGATAAATCTTCTGTGTGTTTTTATCTTCTGCCATTTACTGCTTTCATTTACAAACACAGCAAATATTTGAAACAAAGTTAAAACAGTCCTTTAACAATCTTCTGATCTCTAAAACAGAAAAATTGTCCAACACCTAATTCACCCCCCCTCTTAGGTGCAACTCTGTTCTTACATAATCTCCACTTTAAATTTTCCCTAAAGTCCACAATATTTCCATACTAAGTAATAGTAAGCAGAAAAAAATACTGAAACCCTAGCCGTCATCTCCTTCACACCTCATCACCTTCGTGCAGCAAACTTTTCGTGTGAACAACTTCGTGGGGGCTTAGAGTTTCGTACTACGAAGAAAAGCGGCCAAGGTAAGGGCTTTTCCCCACACAAATTTGAGTTAGACCGTTAGTTGGATGACGTAGAACTAATAATTGTAATTGCTTGCTTTTGAAAGAAATAAATGTAGACTAATAAAATAAAATAACGGAATATGAAATCCTTTACGTTGAGTTCGATATGTAATGTATGTCTTTTTATGAAGTAAAATATGAATTTTTATATTATACATGATAGAGTTTTAATTTTTATGATGGATATGAAGCAAAATATGATTTTTCTTATGTTATATATATGATAAAGTTTTGATTTTGATGATGTATTATGAGTTGGAGTTTGAAGTTTCTTGTTATATATAAAGTTTTAATCTTTATGGTGTAAATGAAGTCAAGTCCCGATTTTTATGCGTACATGGTGAAAATTATTATTGAATGATTATTTGTCTATGAATATATGATTCTCATAATAAGGATGTGTGATATGTGATCTTTGTGATGTGAATAAGATGATGGTTTTAAAAAGGGTGATTTTTTGAATGTATATGACATGATTCTTAGTGGGCTGTGTGCGAGTATAATTGTGATAATATATGGTCATGTCATGGCATATGCATCTTCATGGGAGTTGCCTTAGTGGCAGGTTTATTTTCCCCATTGGTATGGGTGATCTTTCTGTGTGGAAGTTGCCTTAGTGGCAGGTTTATATCCGGATCATATAGTTTTAGGAGCATGCATTATGCATATTTTTTATATACGATTTACTGTTTGCGCATTTTTTTCTTTTAAATTACAAGTTTTTACCTTTATATGTTTTGTGTTATTCTTCTATATGTTTAGCTTTGGTTTGATGTGGATGATGGAAAAAATTGACCCTTACAACAACATTTTAGGTACTAATGAGTTCGAGGAGATTAAAGAGTAATTGATGAGTATTAACGTGCGGCGAACGTGGGGTAAAAATGGGGTTTTCAAGACAATTTTGTAATAATAAGTATTGCCGCAAAATTTCTATGTTTATTTATTTTTTTAATTTTTGTCACTAAACTTTTAAATGCATTCGAATTCTATAAATACAGAAGTGGATTTTTGCTTCCATTTAGGAATAATTGATTTTTCCTTTATTTTAGCTTGAATAAACTTTTTTTATAATATTAAACAAATGTGATTGTTACTAATTATTTAAAAGCATAAATTGGATTGTTACTAACTATTTAAAAGTATAAATGTAGATATTCTTACAAAAAAAAAATTATCGTAAATTTTTCTAAAAGGTTTTTTTTTAGTAACGTTTTGGACCAAAAATCCGGGGCGTTACATTATGGTATCAGAGCAATAATCCTCGGAAATTTTTGGGTGGGACGATTTTGTATGACGCATGCCTTGATTTATGTGTGATGTTTGATTTTGGTATATTTTATTCTATGATTTATTACTAATTTGGTTATATATATATTCATATAGGGAAAGTTAACATTTTGCATTGAGTATTTGGTCTCTTTTAATACTAATTGATTTTTTTATGTTTTCAAAAAAAGAAATTTTCTTCAATTAATTGCAATTATGATATACCTTAAATTCTTAATCCTATGATTTGAAATAGTTTTAATTTAATTCAATGCAATAATTAATTACGATTTTATGATGATATAAATTATGAATTTATTGCATTATAATTTGAAATTATCTCGATTTAATTTGATTCAATGCAATAATAACTTTTAATTTTATGACGTTGTGAATTTACTCTCGTGATTTGATTTTTTTAATAATTGTTGTTTGAATGTTATGAATTTATTATTCGTGAATTAATGACGTTTTGAATTTATGATATTATGAATTTACTCTCGTGATTAAAATTTTTTTTTTTTAATAATTGTCGTTTGTATGTTATGAATTTATTATTTGTGAATTAATGACGTTATGAATTTAATATTATGATGTTATGAATTTACTCTCGTGATTTAAATTTTTTTTTTTAATTATTGTTTGTATGTTATGAATTTATTATTTGTGAATTAATGACGTTATGAATTATATATTATGATGTTATGAATTTACTCTCGTGATTTAAATTTTTTTTTTAATTATTGTGTGTATGTTATGAATTTATTATTCGTGAATTAATGACGTTATGAATTTAATATTATGATGTTATGAATTTATTACTCGTGATTTGAATTTTTAATAATTGTTTGTATGTTATGGATTTAATAATCGTGATTTAATGACATTATGACGTTATGAATATACTATTATGATATTATCAATTAGTTGAAACTGATTGATGTTTTTTTTAAAAACTATAAATGATTAGTTGTTATTTTGTTATACAGTGAAATTATTGCGTAATAAATTAGATTAATTTGATTTGAAAACGACATTTAATTGGTCTCCACCTTAATTATGACACTAATTAGGCCAATTGAATTTATAATGATTATGAATGTTCCTTAATTATTTAATTTTGTGTTATGATCTAAAATTTTATAATAAATACAATGCGATAAATCTCTAACTGGTATAAAATTGTATGATTCCCACAATATAAGTGAAGGGTAACACCGTAAAAAGTTGTATTAGTGGAATTCTGACTAAGGAAAGACTTGGTTATTAAGTGGTCCATTGACCCACCTCTCTTTCCTGGGAACTCCACTAGTACATGACTTATCGTGTGACCTAAAGCTATTGTCCCCATAATAGAAGGGAAGGGTAATACCGTAAAAAGTTGTAGTAGTGGGATTCTGGCTAAGGAAAGACTTGGTTATTAAGTGGTCCGTAGACCCACCTCTCTTTCCTGGGAACCCCCTAGTACACAATTTATTGTGTGACCTGAACCTACTATATAGTCGTGAATAAAATATTCCTTACGACCCTAAGGTTACAATGAGATCGTAGTGTTATCCTGATTAGATAAATTGTAGGAAAAATGGCTCGTCGCGCGAATCGACCAGTGCCCCAGGGAGAAAGTGACATGACTGAAGCAATCCAAGCCATGAATGCAATGGTTGCCGCAATGGCCCAACAACCTGCAGTTCAAGCTCAACAAGCTGCAGACCAGGCTCAACGTAATGCGCAGAGGGACCTGAGGGAGGAAGCAGCTATGGCAACAAGAGGACTGACTGAATTCCTTAGGCAAGATCCGCCAAAATTTAAAGGGGAGCATGACCCTGACAAGGCTGACCTCTGGCTGCAGGAGATCGAGAAGATCCTTGAGATCCTCCACTACCCAGATGACACGAAGGTGGAGTATGCCGCTTATTTGTTGATTGGTGAAGCTGAAAACTGGTGGCGAGGGGCGAGGCAAATGATGGAAGGAAATCATGAAGAGGTGACCTAGGAAGTCTTTAAGAGAAAATTCTTGGACAAATATTTTCTGAAGAGTGCCAGGGCTGAGAAGGAGGCCCAATTCTTGAGACTATATCAAGGAAGTCTCACAGTGTCCGAGTATGCAGCAAAGTTTGAGTCCCTAGCAAAACACTTTCGCTATTTTCGTAACCAAATGGATGAAGAGTATATGTGTGAGAGGTTTGAAAGCGGGCTCAGATATGAAATTAAGGAGTCTGTGGGACCTCTATAGATACGTCAGTATCAGGTGCTGGTGGAGAAGTGCAAAAAAGTGGAGATCATGAAACGGGGCCGCCTGAACAGAGGTGCTATTGGGGGACCAATGAGACCCCAGGTAGGAAACAAACACAACCTTACCATTTAATTATGGGGTTCTATCTCTAATTATTTCTTTCAAATAGGGAAATGGCGACCAACAAAACAAAGGCAGTCAGTTCCAACAGAAAAAGCCGTATGCCCGCCCACAGGGGACTACTAGAGATCGACCGGGACCCCAAAACAGGGGAGATCAGAGGCATCAGAGTCCAACACAAAACCAGGCGCATATTGTTCGATGCTATCACTGTGGATAGGAGGGACATAGGCTGACTGAGTGTCCAAGAAGAACCAGGATATGTTATGCTTGTCAGAAACTAGGCCATATGGAAAAAGATTGTCGGGAGAAGGATACTGTCAACAACAAGGATGTGGCACGCCCTACTGCTCGAGGACGTGTTTATCACATTAGAGGAGAAGAAGCACCATCTTCCTCAGAACTTATCCATGGTGAGTGTCTTATTGCTGGAAAAATACTTTCTGTGATATATGATTCTGGGGCAACACAATCGTTCATTTCATTAGATTGGGTGGAATCGCTCCAACTAGATGTCACTACCTTACCATTTGATTTAATGGTTACCCTTCCCTCTGTTGAACCAGTAAAATGTAATTTGGCGTGTTTGCAATGCTCGCTGACTGTGTTTAAAATGAATTTTAAGATCGATTTAATTTGTATTCCTCTGAAACATCTTGGAGTAATTTTGGGAATGGATTGGTTGTCTAGCAACTACATCATGTTAGACTGTGCCCGACGGAACGTGATATTTCCAGGTCCCGATATTTCGAAGTTCCTTTCAGCCAACAGATTGAAGTTTTCTCTGAAGGGAGGAGTCCAAAAATATGTGTTTCTCAACTCAGTCAACATGAGTCCAGAGGTTGTTGTCGATGAGATCCTGGTAGTGAAAGATTTCTTTGAGGTTTTCCCACCAGACGTATTAGGACTACCCCTAGTCCGTGATGTCGAATTTTCTATCGAGGTTATTCCAGGTACTGGACCCATCTCTATCGCTCCTTACAGAATGGCCCCCTTAGAGCTATCAGAACTAAAGAACCAATTGGAAGACCTTCTGTCTAAGAAATTCATTCGGCCTAGTGTGTCACCATCGGGAGCCCCCGGGTTATTGGTCAAGAAGAAGGATGGAAAGTCGAGATTGTGTGTTGATTATCGACAACTCAACAAAGTCACAATAAAAAACCGATACCCTTTACCTTGCATTGATGACTTAATGGACCAACTCAGAGGGGCAGAGGTGTTTTCTAAGATTGATCTAAAGTCAGGATACCACCAGATTCGAGTGAAAGAAGATGATATATCCAAGACAGCCTTTAGAACGCGATATGGGCACTATGAGTACCTGGTGATGCCTTTTGGAGTGACCAATGCGCCAGCTATCTTCATGGATTATATGAACCGTATCTTCCGTCCGTTCTTAAAAAAGTTTGTGGTGATCTTTATTGATGACATCTTGATTTATTCCAAGAGTCGGGAGGAACATGAGGAACATTTGCGTCAAGTTTTGCAAGTATTGAAGGAGCAACAACTATATGCCAATCTAGGAAAATGTGAATTTTGGTTGGAAGAAGTAAAGTTCTTGGGACATGTAATTTCTAAGGAAGGGATCGCTGTCGACCCATCCAAGGTAGAAGTCATGATGGCATGGAACCAACCGCAGACAGTCACAGAGATTAGGAGTTTTCTGGGGTTGGCTGGGTACTATAGGAGATTTATTGAGGGATTTGCCAAGATTGCTGCTCCATTGACACACCTTACGAAGAAGAACCAGATTTATGCTTGGAATGAGGAGTGTGAGAAAAGTTTCCAACTGATGAAAGAGAAACTAACTACATCTCCAGTGTTAGTGTTGCCACAACCAGAAGAGCCTTACGAAGTTTATTGTGATGCCTCATACCAAGGATTGGGTTGTGTACTGATGCAAAACAAACAAGTAGTGGCCTATGCATCAAGGCAATTGAAGGTGCATGAAAAGAATTATCCCACTCATGACTTGGAGTTAGCTGCAATTGTCTTTGCATTGAAAATTTGGAGACATTATCTGTATGGGTGTAGTTTTGATGTGTTTAGTGACCATAAGAGTTTGAAATACTTGTTTGATCAAAAGGAGCTTAACATTAGGCAGAGGAGATGGATGGAGTTTATTAAAGATTATGAGTTCACATTGCATTACCATCTGGGGAAAGCGAAAGTGGTGGCTGATGCCCTAAGCAGGAAGCGCGTTCATCTCTCGTTTGTAACAATGAAGGGGTTGGAGTTGTTAGAGAAGTTATGTGACTTGAATCTTAATTTGGATTCTACATTGGGGAAAGTGCACTGTGGAATGATCATTATAGATAGTGAACTGATGAATGAGATTAAAGCTCTCCAAGTTACAGACGTGTTGACTAAAGAGAAAAGGAAATTGATCAAGGTTGGCAGGGCACCTGAATTCAAGGTGGGCCCAGATGATATTTTGAGATGTAATGGACGTGTTTGTATACCCGAAAATACCGAATTAAGGAGGACTATCTTGGATGAGGCCCACAAAAGCAAGCTGAGTATTCACCCTGGTACCACCAAAATGTATAAAGACCTTAAGCAGAAGTTTTGGTGGCCGAGAATGAAGAAACAAGTAGCAAAATATGTGGCTTCGTGTTTGACTTGTCAGAAAGCTAAGGTAGAATATCAAAAGCCAGGGGGACTATTAAGGCCATTAGACATACCAGTATGGAAATGGGATAGTATATCCATGGACTTTGTGGTAGCATTGCCTAAGACTCAACGAAAGTTTGACTCCATTTGGGTGATTGTCGACAGGTTGACCAAATCTGCCCATTTCATACCCGTGAGGACTAATTATGATGTGACTAGGCTTGCAGAGATATACATTGCAGAGATTGTCAGACTACATGGGGTACCCTCTAGCATTGTGTCAGATAGAGATCTGAAGTTCATTTCTCGTTTATGGGGAGCATTACATGAGGCGTTGGGTACTAAGTTGAGATTGAGTTCGGCCTATCACCCTGAAACCGACGGACAAACAGAAAGAACTATTGAGACCTTGGAGGATTTACTGAGAGCGTGTGTGTTGGATGAACGAGGAAGTTGGGATAATATATTGCCTCTCATTGAGTTCACATACAACAACAGCTATCATGCGAGCATTGGGATGGCACCGTACGAGGCTTTGTATGGGCGTAAGTGCCAAACCCCCTTATTTTGGTATCAGGATGGTGAGAACTTAATTGTGGGGCCAGAATTGGTACAACAGACCACAGATAAGGTCCGTCTGATCCAAGAAAGGATGAAGGCAGCACAAAGCAGACAAAAGAGTTATGCCGACCAACGGAGGAAACCACTGGAGTTTCAAGAGGGTGAACATGTATTTTTGAGAGTGACGCCTACTACTGGAGTTGGTAGGGCACTAAAGTCTAAGAAGTTAACTCCTAAATTCATCGGCCCATACCAGATCCTCCGACGTGTGGGTCTAGTAGCTTATCAAATTGCCTTGCCTCCGAGTTTGGCCAAGCTGCATGATGTGTTCCACGTGTCACAAATGAGGAAGTACATGGCTGATCCTTCCCATATTATCGTGCCAGATGATATCCAGTTGAAGGAGAACCTTTCTTTTGCAGTTCCACCATTGAGCATTGGAGACAGGACTACTAAGCACCTACGAGGTAAGGAGATCACATTGGTCAAGGTAATTTGGGACCAAAAAACTGGAGATGCAACTTGGGAATTAGACGAAAAAATGAGAGAGCTCTACCCTAACCTTTTCATGTTAGACTAGTTTCGAGGATGAAACTGTTTTTAAGGGGGTGAGTATTGTAACATCCTCTAAATTTATTATTTAAAATAATTAAGACTTATAAATATATATATTTCATTATTAATTTAGGTGTGATAATTATTTGTCTTGTTCGACTTATTGTAGTTGATAAATTATTAGTAAGAATTATTTAATCAATGGAGAAGTTTTATATAATTATATATATATATATATGTTTTTTAGTACAAGAAGAATTTGAGCAAAGGGTTTGTGGCTAGGTGTGACCCAACCCGTAATAGAAATTTGGGCTTGGAGTGGGTGGCTTAGTTTTTGTATGATCAAGGTTAAGAAAAAAAGAATAATAAGTAAATAAAATAATATTTTCTCCCTTCTATTCTTTATTTGGGCCCAACACTATCTACCCAATAATCTCCACTTTAAATTTTCCTAAAGTCCACAATATTTCCATACTAAGTAATAGTAAGCAGAAAAAAATACCGAAACCCTAGCCGTCTTCTCCTTCACACCTCATCACCTTCGTGCAGCAAACTTTTCGTGTGAACAACTTCGTGGGGGCTTAGAGTTTCGTACTGGGAAGAAAAGCGGCCAAGGTAAGGGCTTTTCCCCACACAAATTTGAGTTAGACCGTTAGTTGGATGACATAGAACTAATAATTGTAATTGCTTGCTTTTGAAAGAAATAAATGTAGACTAATAAAATAAAATAACGGAATATGAAATCCTTTACGTTGAGTTCGATATGTAATGTATGTCTTTTTAAGAAGTAAAATATGAATTTTTATATTATACATGATAGAGTTTTAATTTTTATGATGGATATGAAGCAAAATGTGATTTTTCTTATGTTATATATATGATAAAGTTTTGATTTTGATGATGTATTATGCGTTGGAGTTTGAAGTTTCTTGTTATATATAAAGTTTTAATCTTTATGGTGTAAATGAAGTCAAGTCCCGATTTTTATGCGTACGTGGTGAAAATTATTATTGAATGATTATTTGTCTATGAATATATGATTCTCATGATAAGGATGTGTGATATGTGATCTTTGTGATGTGAATAAGATGATGGTTTTAAAAATGGTGATTTTTTGAATGTATATGACATGATTCTTTGTGGGCTGTGTGCGAGTATAATTGTGATAATATATGGTCATGTCATGGCATATGCATCTTCGTGGGAGTTGCCTTAGTGGCAGGTTTATTTTCCCCATTGGTATGGGTGATCTTTCTGTGTGGAAGTTGCCTTAGTGGCAGGTTTATATCCGGATCATATAGTTTTAGGAGCATGCATTATGCATATTTTTTATATACGATTTACTGTTTGCGCATTTTTTTCTTTTAAATTACAAGTTTTTACCTTTATATGTTTTGTGTTATTCTTCTATATGTTTAGCTTTGGTTTGATGTGGATGATGGAAAAAATTGACCCTTACAACAACATTTTAGGTACTAATGAGTTCGAGGAGATTCAAGAGTAATTGATGAGTATTAACGTGCGGCGAACGTGGGGTAAAAATGGGGTTTTCAAGACAATTTTGTAATAATAAGTATTGCCGCAAAATTTCTATGTTTATTTATTTTTTTAATTTTTGTCACTAAACTTTTAAATGCATTCGAATTCTATAAATACGGAAGTGGATTTTTGCTTCCGTTTAGGAATAATTGATTTTTCCTTTATTTTAGCTTGAATAAACTTTTTTTATAATATTAAACAAATGTGATTGTTACTAACTATTTAAAAGTATAAATGTAGATATTCTTACCAAAAAAAAATTATCGTAAATTTTTCTAAAAGTATTTTTTTTAGTAACGTTTTGGACCAAAAATCCGGGGCGTTACAATATGCATGAGCAAGTTTTTCAAAACTTTATTTCCAATGGAATGGAAAGAAGTAAATATGCATCTATGATTTATGGAAACAGTAATTCTGGAAAAAGAGGTCTTGGTTTTACAGAAACAATTACTGAAAATAAAGCTGTTCATTCTGATGTTTTATGTAGTGTTTGTGCCAAGAAAGGTCGCTCTGAATTATCTTGTCCAATGGTAAAATCTGAACAAGATCAGAGAGCTGTTACAACTAACAAACCTGGACCCAATCAGTTCTGGGTACCAAAAGATCAAATTGTCTATGTTGCAGATATTTTGAACAACCAGAAGGAGACACCAACAATGATGCCTGGACAATGGATGCTGGCAACGCACAAGCAGAAGAAAGTCTATGTTCCAATATCTACCAAACCGAAGCCAAGTGACTCCGGTAGAAGAAGAACTGGTCAACACAATCGGAACCAGAACCAGAATCATAGGAGGAACAGGAAATATCAAAGATATCACACGAATCAGAACTGGAACCAGTATCAGAGGAATAGGAACTGGAACCAGAACCAGTATCAGAGGTACAGGAACTGGAACCAGAACCAGAACCAGAACTGGAGGCACAGAAACTGGAACCAAAATCAGAATCAGAATCAGTACCAGAACCAGAACCTGAACAGGTATCAGTATCAAAGGTTGAGGTATGATCATCAGAACTACTTTAATTATCATAATCAGTATGATTACCAAAATCACCATAAGTTCCAGAATCACCAGAGGAACATGGTGTATGTGCCAAAGCAGAAATTAAAGAATCAAGAGAGTTCTTCAAACACTCCAGTGAAGACTACAAACCTGGAAGGGAATTCAAATTCCCTCATCCAAACCATGTAATCTCAGAACATATAGATTAGGAATCTGAAAATCAGAAGCAAGAGGATTTTCAGAGTAAAACCGAGGCTACATCTTGCTGTAAATACTATTATTATTTATATTTATGTTTACTGTGATAACAAGAAGCTTGATCTTAACCAATCAAAGCTAGATAAGCATTCTGCAGGTCTTCAAACTGTCAGAGGAACCAGGTGATTCACACAAGTTGAACACTCAGAAGAAACAGCATTCTAGTGGTCTCAAAAACAAACAGAAACCACCAGAAGCAGAATTAATGGTTTGGCTGAACTAAGTTCATTTTTAAATTAATTGATTTATATTATGGTATATGACAAACTGCTTGATCTTGACAAATCAAAGCAAGATAAAAATAGTGCAGGGAGCAGAAGCACAAGAAACAGAAGTACCTGGAAAGGTAAAGGATACAAGCAAGTCAGCAACACAGGACAAATCTTCAAAAGATAAATCTGATCAAGTCAGAAACAGCCAAGATAAGTCATAAGAGAAATCTGGATATTTACCAGAATCTGAAGCTGTTACAGATTCACCAGAACCAGAAGCTGATTTATCAGAATCAGAAGCTGGTACAAAACCAGAAGCTGATGCGAACCAAGCAATGTTGATAAGGCTTTGGCAGAGGAAGACTGGATATTTGCTATGCAAGAAGAGCTGAATGAATTCCAAAGGAATGATGTTTGGGATCTGGTACCCAGACCAAACAAAAACATTATTAGAACCAAGTGGGTTTTTAGGAATAAACTCAATGAAAAAGGTGAAGTGGTAAGGAACAAAGCCAGACTTGTAGCTCAAGGATACAGTCAACAGGAAGGTATAGATTACACTGAAACTTTTGTTCCAGTGGCCAGGTTAGAAGCAATTAAAATTCTCTTATCATTTGCTGCTAATCATGATATAATGCTGTATCAAATGGATGTTAAATGTGCATTCTTAAATGGCTATATAAGTGAGGAAGTCTATGTCAAACAGCCCCCTGGATTTGAAAATTCTGATTTTCCAGACCATGTTTTCAAACTTAAAAAGTATTTATATGGTTTAAAACAAGCACCAAAGGGCATGGTATGACAGACTTAGTAACTTTCTGCTTAAGAATGAATTTAATAGAGGCCAGATTGATAATACTCTATTTAGGAAATCCTTTAAAATTGATATTCTAATTATTCAAGTTTATGATATCATATTTGGATCAACTAATGGCATCTTGTGCAAAGAGTTTTCTGACCTAATGCAGAAGGAGTTCCAAATGAGCATGATGGGAGAACTTAAGTTCTTCCTGGGAATTAGATTCATCAAGCCAAAAGGTAGACCAGAAAACATACAGAGGTTTTTGTGATTCTGACTATGCTGGAGACAAGCTGGAAAGGAAAAGTATAAGTGGCAACTGCACTTTGTTCTGTGATAACACTTCAGCCATAAACCTAACCAAGAACCCTATCTTACACTCAAAAGCCAAACACATTGAAATAAAACACCTTTTCATTAGGTACCATGTTCAAAAAGGAACTTTGAGCATCCAGTTTGTGGACACTGATCATCAGTGGGCTGATATCTTCACCAAGGCATTTCCAGAAGATAGGTTCGAGTTCATTAAAAAGCATCTCAGTATGACCTCCATATCTAACTAGCTCAAGTAGTCATCTTAGGAGTTTTTAAATTTCTTGTTAATTTATTTTCTGTCTTTTATTTTCAGTTTTTAATTTCTGTACTTTGTAAAGAAAAAATCAAAAAATACAAAAATAGTAGGACCACTTTTTGGCTGATGACAAAAGGGGGGAGAAAGAGAGAAAAAGGTGAAATAAGTAGAAAAGGAGAGATAAAAAGAAAGAAGAGTCAAAAAGAATGAGATGAGAAAAGAAGGAGTTGAAAAGGAGAGGAAATGTGAAGAGAGTAAAAGAAAGAGAGAATAAAAAGAAGGAGTTGAAAAGGAGAGGAGAAGAGAAGAGAAGAAAAGAAAGAGTGAGAAAAGAAGGAGTTGAAAAGAAGAGGAAATGTGAAGAGAGAAAAAGAAAGAGAGAATAAAGAGAAGGAGTTGAAAAGGAGAGGAGAAGAGAAGAAAAGAAAGAGAGAACAAAGAAGGAGTTGAAAAGGAGAGTATCAGACTTAGGGGGAGAGATTGGTCTGAGGGGGAGAAATTCAATGTTTTCGAATTACAAGTTAGCAAAATAAGTTAAGGTTTTGTCATCATCAAAAAGGGGGAGATTGTTGGAACCAAGTTGGTTCTAAGTACTTAGGATTTTGATGCTTACAAATGTACTCTATGTAAACTTATTTTGTACTTTGAATTATTAAGTTAAATGCCCCAGAAACTGAAGGAATCAGAAGCAGTGATCAAAGGATTCAAGAAAAATGAATTCTGGAATGACCAGAAGATACTCCAGGAATGTCAAAAGATGACCAGAAGATATCTTTGATGGCCCAGATCAGAAGGAATAAAAATCCGAATGAAACATGGATCATACCATTGGAAAGCCTGCCATAAGGAGAGTTATTCCAGCCAAACAGGAATCAAATATCAATTTTATTACAGAAGTTATTCTGACCAGAAGATGGCCTGGCAGTGAAAAATTGAACTGCCCAAAATTGTTCCAGACTTGACCAGAAGGTATGTTTATGAGTCCAGAACAAGAGGATCAATTCAGAATTGGCCCAGACCATAATATAGCATGATTCAGGGCATGGAACTAAGTCCAGATCAAAAGAAATGAATTCCAGAATCGACCCGGACCTGATCCAAAATCAAAGGTAAAATGTCCAGACTGAAATATTTTTTGTTCAAGTTAATTTCAATTTGTTCCAAACCAAATTCCAGAATCCGTCCAGATCAGAGTAAAAACTTCCAGATCAATGGTTCAGAAATAATTATTTGGTCCAGTGATGATAAAGATCAGAAAATCAGACCATGGCCCAGCAATGGCCGAAATCAGAGGGACAGGATGTGCAGTCCAGCAAAGGCCGAATTCAGAGGATTTTAGCATATCAAGTGCGTGTCCAGGGAAGGCCGAAATCAGAAGATCAGAGGGTTAGGAAGTATGGTCCAGGAATGGCCGAATTCAGAGGACAATAGCATAGCAATCAAGCTGGTCCAGCTGTGGACTATCGCATGAAGATCCAATGGTGCAGATTTGATCATGGGAATTAATGTTGGAACCAAGTTGGTTCTAAGACTTAGGATTTTGATGTTTACAAAAGCACTCAATGTAAACTTATTTTATACCTTGAATTATTAAATTAAATGTCATCAGAAACTGAAGAAATCAGAAGCAGAAGATCAAAGGAAAATGAATTCTGGAATTTCCAGAAGATGTTTCAGGATGACTAAACTAAACCAGAAGATAACTTTTCAGGCCTATATCAGAAGGAATAAAATTCAGAATGAAACATGGATCATATCATTGGAAAGCCTTCCAGAAGGAGAGTTGATCAAGACAAACAGGAATCAAATATCAATTTTATTCCAGAAGTTATTCTGACCAGAAGATGGCCTGGCAGTAAACATTACACAGCCCAGACTTGTTCCAGACTTGATCAGAAGGTATGTTTATGACTCCAGAACATGAAGATCAATCCAGATTTGGCCCAGACCATAAGATAGCATGATTTAGGGCATGGAACTAAGTCCAGAACAAAAGAAATGAGTTCCAGAATCAACCCAGACCTGGTCCAAAATTAAAGGTAAAATGTCCAGACTGAAATATTTTTTGATCAAGTTTATTTCAGTTTGTTCCAGACCAAATTCCAGAATCTGTCCAGATCAGAGTAAAAATATCCAGATCAATGGTTCAGAAATAATTTTTTGAGTCCAGTGATGGTCAAGATCAGAAAATCAGACCATGGCCCAGAAGTGGCCGAAATCAGAGGGACAGGCTGTGCAGTCCAGAAAAGTCCGAATCCAGAAGTTCATAGCATATCAGGCGCACATCCAGGAAGGCTGAAATCAGAAGATCAGAGGGCTATGAAGTGTGGTCCAGGAATGGCCGAATTCAGAGGACAATAGCATAGCAATCAAGCTGGTCCAGCTGTGGACTATCGCATGAAGATCCAATGGTGCAGATTTGATCATGGGAATTAATGGTGAAGATCTCATGATATTTTTATCAAAATATTATAAAAGATTTGTTATAAATTAAATTGGAGTAGCATGGAAGTCAGGAGCTGTGGCGGGAAGCAATGCAAAGATTTGATTGGCCAGTTAAGATATGAAACAAATCTAAGGCTTAAAAAGATATGATTTTTATTTAAATAAAGCCCAATTGGTCAAGATATTTTTACAGAGAATCCAGCTATATTTAGCTCGAATTTAAGGATTGGAAGAGGCCCAAATCAGCATCTATAAAAGGAGGCACAAGGCAGATTACTTAGTATCGAAATTCACAAAAGGGTCATACACTTCAAAAGCAAACACTCTCAAATTTTCATATAAGTCAATTGTTGAGTCTCAGTTTTTAAAGCAAGTACTCTGCTGTTTTCGTTCCACTGTGTCAAATCTAAGTTGTTGAAGTAGAGTCTACAAGCTGTGGGAGTCAGTAGAGGTAGCAGGTTACTTGGCAATTAGATTCATAGTGTTGTGATTTCTTCTACAATCTGGGGTGTCAGATTGGCTGAAGAACAGGAGTTGTTTTTCCTCAAAGAAGTCTAGGACTGTTAGACTATTTGAGAAGACTGACTTGGAGGGTCAGTAGCAAGGTTATTATTCAAGATTGAATTAGTGAAATCCTTCAAGGCGAAGGGACTGGACGTAGCCTCGTTAACGGTGAACCAGTATAAAATCTGTGAGTTTTTATTTTTATTTTTATCCGCTGCTAACTCTGTTTTAATTATACATCAAGTTTTGTTTTGAAAGTATTAAAACAGGAAAGGTTTCAAGTTAAGTCAAACACAATTCAACCCCCCCTTCTCGTGTTTGCACCTTCAATTGGCATCAAAGCTCGGTCTCAAGGCTGAGCACTTAACAGTGTTTGAGGAAAGGTCCAATGGGTTCAATATGTCAGAAGAATTGGGAAACAACATCAACAGACCACCACTATTTGATGGAGAAAGGTTTGAATATTGGAAGGACAGAATGAGAAGTTTTGTCATATCTCAAGATCCTAAATTATGGAAGATGATAGTTAGAGGATACACTGCACCTACTGATCCAGAAGATCCAACTAAGAAACTGGACATGTTTGATATGAAACCAGATCATATCAGATTACACAGACTTCATCACAAGTCCAGAACCATGATGGTCAGTGCAATCACATTCAAGGAATTTGATAGATGCACAAATAAAGAAACAACAAAGAGTATATTCGATAGTCTGGCTCTGACCTATGAAGGAACCAAGCAGGTTCAAGATGCAAAGGCTAACATATTGGTCAGAAAGTATGAGCTGTTCAAGATGGAAGAGGATGAAGACATAGACACAATGTTCAGCAGATTCCAGACTCTGGTATCAGGTTTAAAAGTATTAAACAAAAGCTATACCACTGCAGATCATGTATGGAAGATTTTGAGAAGTCTACCAAAAAGGTGGAGACCAAAAGTTACTGCAATTCAGGAAGCTAAGGATCTGAGTACCTTGAAGCTTGAAGATCTAATCAGCTCACTCAGGTCTCATGAAATAGAACTGGAAGAAGATGAACCTAAGAAGAAGAAAAATCTGGCTCTGAAATCGAAACAGAAGAAAGCTGCAAAGGCAGAATCAGAATCAGAGGATAGTGATAGTGACTGTGATGATATGGCATACTTAACCAAAAAGATGGTTAAGATCTAGGAAAACAGGAAGAAAAGAAACTTCAGAAAGAAACATAACAACAAGGATAAGGAAGATTCTGACAAGAAGAATATTGTTTGTTATGGATGCAATGAACCTGGACATATCAAGTCAGAATGTCCAAATCTGGAAAAAGGCAAACCGGACATGAAGAATTCCAGATACAGAAAGAAAGGTCTGATGGCTGCCTGGGATGTTTCAGAATCAGAGGAAGAATCGTCTGATGAAGAAGAGGCAGAAACAGCAAAGATGGCTCACATCAAGTCTGCTTCTGGACCTCATAAAGGAAAACAAACCAAGAAGAGTTCCAGATACAGAAAGAAAGGTCAGATGGCTGCCTTGGATGTATCAGAATCAGAGGAAGAATCTTCTGATGAAGAAGAGGCAGAAACAGCAAAGATGGCTCACATAAAGTCTGCTTCTGGACCTCATAAAGGCCCGAATTCCAGAAGGAAAGCAGGCAGGAGGAAGAATGATCGAAGCAGTCATTCAAGCAAGTCTGGAAGCACATCAGAGGAAACAATTCTGTCTCTGATGGCTCATACCTACTCAAGTTCTGAATACAGCTCAAGCTCTGAAACAGAATCAGAAGATGAAGACAATGAGGTATTTTCTGATCTGTCTAAATCTGAATTAATTGAGACTTTAAAAGACTTGTTAAATGCAAACAATAAAAGGTCTTTAAAACTGAAAACTCTTAGGGAAGATAAGGAAAATCTAACCAAAGAAGTCCAAGTTTTAAAGAATCGAAATTCTGAGTATGCAACTGAAAACAAAGATTTTAAAACTGAAGTTGCAAGACTCAAGTCTGAAAACCAAACTCTGAAAAGTAATAATTGTTCCACTTCTGAAACTGTTTGTAAATCTGATATGTGTAACATCCTCTAAATTTATTATTTAAAATAATTAAGACTTATAAATATATATATTTCATTATTAATTTAGGTGTGATAATTATTTGTGTTATTCGACTTATTGTAGTTGATAAAATTATTAGTAAGAATTATTTAATCAATGGAGAAGTTTTATATAATTATATATATATATGTTTTTTAGTACAAGAAGAATTTGAGCTAAGGGTTTGTGGCTAGGTGTGACCCAACCCGTAATAGAAATTTGGGCTTGGAGTTGGTGGCTTAGTTTCCATCAACGACCCGCTGGAATGTTGCAGCCTTTGGATATACCAGAATGGAAGTGGGATAGCATTTCCATGGATTTTATAACTGGACTGCCCAAGACAAGAAGAAAGAATGATTCAATTTGGGTAATCGTAGATCGATTGACAAAATCTGCACATTTCTTGCCGGTAAAGACCAATTATAAGGTAGATAAGCTAACAAAGATCTACATTGCTGAGATTGTGAGATTACACGGAGTTCCATCAAGCATTGTATCGGACCGTGATCCAAAATTCACATCTCACTTTTGGAGAGCGTTGCATGAAGCGTTGGGAACAAAACTGAAATTGAGTTCAGCTTATCATCCACAAACAGATGGACAAACAGAAAGAACAAATCAGTCCTTGGAAGATGTATTAAGGGAATGTGTATTGGATGACAGAGGAAGTTGGGATGATGTTTTTCCATTGATTGAGTTCACCTACAACAACAGCTTTCACGCAAGTATTGGAATGGCACCATATGAAGCTTTGTATGGACGCAAGTGTCAAACGCCTCTGTGTTGGTATAAATACGGGGAAAGTATGATTGTTGGACCTGAGATGGTGGAACAAACTACGGAAAAAGTCAAGAGGATACAAGAGAAAATGAAGATTTCACAGGATCGTCAGAAGAGTTATGCGGACAAGCGTCGCAGACCTTTGGAATTCCAGCAAGGCGATCATGTATTTCTAAGAGTCACGCCTACAACTGGAGTGGGCAGGGCTATTAAATCCAGAAAATTGACTCCAAAGTTTATTGGATCATATCAGATTTCTGCGCGTATTGGACCATTGGCTTATCGGATTGCTTTACCTCCAATGCTGTCCAATATTCATGATGTATTTCACGTGTCGCAGTTAAGGAAATACATTTCAGATCCGTCTCATGTGATCGAACCAGACACAATTCAGCTGAAGGATAATCTGTCATTCGAAGTATTCCCTATAAGAATTGAGGACAGGAAGATTAAACAGTTGAGGAACAAGGAAGTCCCACTAGTCAAAGTGATTTGGAATCCGACTACTGGAGAAGCGACTTGGGAACTAGAGAGTAAGATGAGGGAACAACATCCTCATTTGTTTAACGACATGTAGTTTCGAGGACGAAACTAATTTAAGGGGGGTAGTAATGTAAGACCCTTAAATTTTAAAATTAAATTCAGATTTGATTTTAAGAGTATTTTGGGAATATTGGTGTAATATTCAATATATGTATATATATATATAATTAATTGTTTTGAAGTTGGAATTAAAATTATGGATGATGGATGAATTAATTTAATTTCGAGTAATTAAATTATCGGGCCGATTAATTAAGATATTTTATGCTATTTGCAACGAAACGGATTAATTGCTGGAGGATCAGAAGATATTTTAATATAAGAGTTGGTGAGGTGGCGTAGATATTTGTGAAAAAGGAAACAATTCCTCTCTCCTCTACTGTGTCAGTTGCATTTAAGTGGATACTTAAGTGAGAAGCTTTTCTTCTTTCCTCTGTACGACAGTTTCTGCTTTATCTTCTTCTTCTTCTAATTTTCTGAGTGTTGGTGAAGAAAAACAGTTTACTCAAAAGTCATCGTTCTGGAAAATCTGAGTGTCGAATCAGAAAGTTTCGAGTACGAAAGTCATTCCTCTTATCGTTACGGAGCTAAAGAACTAATTTTTGTAGCGGCGAACGCGAACGGGAGTATCGTCGGCTTTTGTCGCAGAAGCGTACGAGCTAAGGGAACGTAACTAAGGTAAGGGCACCTTCCAACTTTTTAGATTGCATTTAGGGCTGTAAATGCATGTGTGATGAATGATTATTGGTTTATGTTTGTGAAAAACATGGTGTTATGTTTTGGAAATCATTCTGCGTGTGCTGAATGATGATTCTGGTTCTGATTTTGTTTTGTTAAAAATCAGTGAGGCTATTCTGATTTGAGTGAATCTGTGTTTTGCTGGGTTTTGTTAAAACAATCTGTTGTTGATATTGGATGAAAAATGTTCTGAGTTGAGATTTTAAAGAGTGGTAATTATGATTCTAGGGTTGGGTTGGTTTTTCAAAGGAAAGGTTTTAAAAATGTGTTGAAGTTCCAGGAAATTTCACTGAATTTGAAGGTGTATTCGAATACGGCTTGAGTGTATTTGAATACAGCCTGCAAGGCTTCTGTTTTCTTCAGATTTTCAAACTTGTATTCGACTATGACCCTCTGTAGTCGAATACAGATTTTCCAATTTTGCTTCTGACTTAGCTTCTGTATTCGACTACGACCCTCTGTAGCCGAATACAGATTTACAACTTTTGCCACTGACTTCGCATCTGTATTCGACTACGACAACCTCGTATTCGAATACAGAATGCTGATTTTTCACTGCTTTAGCTTCTGTATTCGAATACAAGGGAGCTGTAGTCGAATACAGATTCGTGTTTTTCAGAAATTCAAGTTTTTAACATTGTTTTATAAACCTTAAGTGTTGGGGTACCTTGGGAAGGTTTGTGGTGATTAAAAATGGAAATTTGGTGATAGTTTGAAGTGGTGATGATGAAGTTTTTGAGAATTTACTGAAGTTGTAGAAATTCTGATTTTTGTACTGTGACAGCCTCTGTATTCGAATACAAGGAGTCTGTATTCGAATACAGGATGTTGATTCTGCCTTATTTGGCTTCTGTATTCGAATACAATGAAGCTGTATTCGAATACAGATTCGTATTTTTGCCAGAAAACCTCAGTTTTAATCACAGCTTTGAATCTTAACAGTTGGGGAAAAACCTTTGTTAATAAAGAGTGGAACTTTGAGGTAATGCAAAGTGTAATGCTTGCTTGAATGGTTAATCTTTGAATGTGTTGAGATGTTTTGAAAAATGAGGAAAATGCATGAATTTTACTAAGGTTGCATACTGCTTTCAATGAAGTGAAACAATGCATACTCATGCATGGCATAGTCAGGTGGTACCCGCGATGGGCCACAGAGTAATGCACATCCACGTGCTGATCTGTAGTGATTGCACGAGTGCTGATCTGTAGTGATTGCACTAGGTACTAATCTGTGATTGTACCTTGGTATATAAGTGTTGGTCAGATAAACGACTGCACTGGTACTGGACTGTAGTGTTTGTACCCTGAAATGCGCAGCCACGTGCTGATCTGTAGTGATTGCACTAGGTACTGATCTGTAGTGATTGTACCTTGGTTTATGTCAAACGTGCTGGTCTGTAGTGACTGCACGATTGTTGGTCTGTATGCGACTGCACTGGTGCTGATCTGTATGCGATTGCACCCTGGTCATGAGGGCCATTAAATTGTGCTGGTCTGTAAGCGACTGCACCTTGGTGATTCCAAGAATTTATGAACATGAGCATATACATATTGCATCGGAGTGTTTGACCGGAGGGTCACGTTTTGATTTTATGTTGATGGTGGAAAATTGTTGTGTGAGTAAGTACTGTTTTGAAATCTGTAATTTCAGATGAATTGATGTTTGTGCTTACCTCATGATTTTCATACTTACTTGGTTGCTGTCTTGTAAAGTACAAATGACATGTATTTCAAAATTTAGCATCCTTATTTATCATCATGTACTATGAATATGTCTGATATTCTTGATATAACTGCTATGTGGTAATTGTTATTTTCGGTTGGTGACCCTTTACAATTATTGTGGAATTGGGCTTTGCCCTCATATGAGATTCAGAACCGTACCCCTGATGTTCATACTAACGATAGGGAACGTCGTTAGTTTCCCTTGATCTTTACTTGTGGGCTATGCAAAGAGATGAGCAGCTGGGCGAAGAAAAGACTTGTGAATATTGTAATGCTACTGTAGCTTAGGGTATGATCAGAGTAGACTTATGTATAGGGTTTTGAACTCAATGGTTGTAAATATTCATTTTGGGAATTATTGTAAAACTCTTCCGCACTCTGATAAATATTTTGATGTATCTTTATTTTAGTATATTATAAAGATCAAATTTCGATAAATATCTCATTCGATTTAATTGTGATGTTGCTGTTTTAAATTCCTTACTATTTTTGATTACGAAGTCGAATGATATTTAATTTGAATTGATTTTAATTTCCTTGAAACGGAATTCTGAAAACTCTTTTATTTATGTATTCGTTTTAAAAAAAAACAAAAAAAATACACTCGCGCTGTGTTTTAAACTCGGGGTGTTACAGTTATAGTCTCAGTTTTTAAAGCAAGTACTCTTGTTGTTTTCGTTCCACTGTGTCAAATCTAAGTTGTTGAAGTAGAGTCTACAAGCTGTGGGAGTCAGTAGAGGTAGCAACTTACTTGGCAATTAGATTCATAGTGTTGTGATTTCTTCTACAATCTGGGGTGTCAGATTGGCTGAAGAACAGGAGTTGTTTTTCCTCAAAGAATTCTAGGATTGTTAGACTATTTGAGAAGACTGACTTGGAGGGTCAGTAGCAAGGTTGTAATTCAAGATTGAATTAGTGAAATCCTTCATGGCGAAGGGACTGGACGTAGCCTCGTTAACGGTGAACCAGTATAAAATCTGTGAGTTTTTATTTTTATTTTTATCCGCTGCTAACTCTGTTTTAATTATACATCAAGTTTTGTTTTGAAAGTATTAAAACAGGAAAAGTTTCAAGTTAAGTCAAACACAATTCAACCCCCCCTTCTAGTGTTTGCACCTTCAAATATTTGTAAAATATTCAATATATATATATATATATATATATATATATATATATATATGTTTTGTGTAAATATATATATATATGTATTTGTTTTGGAGGTGGAATTAAAATTATTGGATAATGGATGAATTAATTTAATTTCGAGTAATTAAATTATCGGGCCGTTAATTAAGATATTCTCTGCTAATTTCGACGAGACGGGTTAAGTGCTGGAGGATCAAAAGTTATTTTAATATAAGAGTTGGGTGAGGTGGCGTAGATATTTGTGAGGAATGAAACAATTCCTCCTTTTCCTCTACTGTGTCAGTCAGCATTTATGTGGATATTTAAGTGAGAAGCTCTTTCTTCTTTCCTCTACGCGCCAGTTTCTGCTTTATCATTTTCTTCTTCTTTTGATATTTTTGAGTGTTGGTGAAGAAAAACAGTTTACTCAAAAGCCATTTTCTTGAAAATCTGAGTGTCGAATCAGAAAGTTTCGAGTACGAAAGTCATTCCTCTGATTGTTGCGGAGCTAAAGAACTAACTTTCGTAGCGGCGAACGCGAAACGGGAGTTTCGTCGACTTTTGTCGCAGAAGCGTACGAGTTAAGGGAACGTAACTAAGGTAAAGGCACCTTCCAACTTTCTAGATTTGCATTTAGGGCTGTAAATGCATGTGTGATGAATGATTATTGGGTTATGTTGTGAAAAACATTGTGTTATGTTTTGGAAATCAAACTATTTTGATGTTCCTGCTGTTTTCAGTGAAGGAACTTATTGTGTTGCTTTGTTGATGATGTATTGTTTGTTGTGTTGAGTAAGAAATCATTCTGTTGTGTTTGAATGATGACTTGATTGGTGTTGTATTGGAGATGATCCAAATGCTTGAGTTAGTTTGTGTGGGACTGTTTTGTGGTTGACTTTCTGGTTTTAGTGATTCTGTGTTTTTGCTGTGTTTTGTTAAATAATCTGGTGTTGATGATGGTTTCAAAAGAAAAGGGATTTAAAATGGTGGAAGTGTTATTTCTGAAAAATCTGTTGTTGTTGTTTAATGAAAATGTTTTGAGGTTTCTAAAGAGGGGTAATTATGATTCTGGTGTTAGGTTGGTTTTTCAAAAGAAAAAAGTTTGAAATGTGTTGAAGTCTTAGGAAAATTTTACTGTTTTCGAAGGTGTATTCGAATACAACATGAGTGTATTCGAATACAACCTGTCAAACTTCTGTTTTACTCAAGTTTTCAAACTTGTATTCGACTACGAGCCCCTATAGTCGAATACAGAGGAAGGATTTCTGTTTTCTGATTCTGATGTTAATCATTCTGATTCTGGTTCTGTTTTCTGATTCTGGTATTAATCATTGTGATTCTGGTTCTGTTTCTGATGATCCTGATAATCATCAGGTTTTCTGCTTCTGATGATTCTGATAATCATCATGTTTTCTGCTTCTGATGATTCTGATAATCATCATGTTTCCTGCTTCTGATGATTCTGATAATCATCATGTTTTCTGCTTCTGGTGATTCTGGCATGAATCATTCTGTGTTTCTTCTGATCAATTCTGGATGAAGTCTGGGCGAAGTCTGGGTTATTCAAAATTCGACTGTCATGCCATGTTCTGGTCAAATTATCTCCTGGATTACTTCTTGCTTTTGACAACTTATGGCCTGGAACAACTCTACACATGGCAGGCTTCACATTAGTATGGTCCAAAGAATCTTCTGATATTTATTCCCTCTGATATAGTCCATCAAAGATATCTTCTGGTCACTTCTAGACAAGTCTGGACTGTGTTGAAATTACACTGCCAGGCTATGTTCTGGTCAGTATAACTTCTTGATTGCTTCTGATATTTGAATCATTCTTGTTTGGAGCAATTCATATTATGGCAGGCTTCCCTCTGGTATTTTTCAGATGTTCTTCTGATTTTGTTTCTGTTTGATATAAGCCTCCAAATTTATCTTCTGGTCGGTTTTGGACATTCTGGTTTATCTTCTGATAATTCCAGAAATGCATCTGCTGTAAATTCAGAATGTATCCTCTGATACATTCATCTTCTGATGGTTTTTACTGTAGTAATTCAAGTTCAAAATAAGATTCCATCAAGTGTATTTGTACACATCAAAATCCAGATTATTTAGAACCAACTTGGTTCCAACATCATTCTGTGTTGTTTCTGATGATTCTGGATGAATCATTCTGTGTTGTTTCTGATGATTCTGGTATGAATCATGCTGTTGTTTCTGCTTCTGATGATTCTGGTGTGAATCATTCTGTTTTGCTTCTGCTGATCCTCATTCTGGTTCGGTTTCTGATGTTCTGAGGCTGATCATTATGGTTCTGTTTTTGGCTTATGTATTCGAATACAGAGAAGCTGTATTCGAATACAGATTCGTAAATTCTAGAAAATTCAGTTTTTCACACTGTGTTTGAAATTTTCAAGAGGTTGGGAAAACATTTCAAATGTTGATGATTACTTGGCTGTTTGGTCATGTTTGTGATGATAATAATTTTGACTGTGCTGAGTTATTTTAAATATGATTGAAAGGCATGAATTTCCTGATTTTGCATACTGTTTCCAGAGAAGTGAAACACTGCATATTCATGCATTGCATAGTCAAGTGGTACCCGCGATGGGCCACAGAGTAATGCGCAACCACGTGCTGATCTGTTGAGCGATTGCACGAGTGCTGGACTGTTGAGCGTCTGCACTAGGTACTGATCTGTTGAGCGATTGTACCTTGGTATATAAGTGCTGGTCTGTTGAGCGACTGCACTAGTACTGGACTGTTGAGCGTCTGTACCCTGAAATGCGCAGCCACGTGTTGATCTGTTGAGCGATTGCACGAGTGCTGGTCTGTTGAGCGACTGCACTAGGTACTGATCTATTGAGCGATTGTACCTTGGTTTATGTCAAACGTGCTGGTCTGTTGAGCGACTGCACGAGTGCTGGACTGTTGAGCGTCTGCACTGGTGCTGATCTGTTGAGCAATTGCACCCTGGTCTTGAGGGCCGTTAAATTGTGTTGGTCTGTTGAGCGACTGCACCTTGGTAATGAAGGTGCAAACACGAGAAGGGGGGGTTGAATTGTGTTTGACTTAACTTGAATCTTTTCCTGTTTTAATACTTTCAAAACAAAACTTGATGTATAATTAAAACAGAGTTAGCAGCGGATAAAAATAATAATAAAAACTCACAGATTTTATACTGGTTCACCGTTAACGAGGCTACGTCCAGTCCCTTCGCCTTGAAGGATTTCACTAATTCAATCTTGAATTACAACCTTGCTACTGACCCTCCAAGTCAGTCTTCTCAAATAGTCTAACAATCCTAGACTTCTTTGAGGAAAAACAACTCCTGTCTTCAGCCAATCTGACACCCCAGATTGTAGAAGAAATCACAACACTATGAATCTAATTGCCAAGTAACCTGCTACCTCTAATGACTCCCACAGCTTGTAGACTCTACTTCAACAACTTAGATTTGACACAGTGGAACGAAAACAACAAGAGTACTTGCTTTAAAAACTGAGACTCAACAATTGACTTATATGAAAATTTGAGAGTGTTTGCTTTTGAAGTGTATGACCCTTTTGTGATTTTCGATACTAAGTAATCTGCCTTGTGCCTCCTTTTATAGATGCTGATTTGGGCCTCTTCCAATCCTTAAATTCGAGCTAAATATTGCTGGATTCTCTGGCAAAAATAAATTGACCAATCGGGCTTCAATTAATTCCAAAACATATCTTTTTTAAGCCTTAGATTTGTTTCATATCTTAACTGGCCAATCAAATCTGTGCATTGCTTCCCGCCACAGCTCCTGACTTCCATGCTACTCCACTTTAATTTAAAACGAATCTTTAACAATAATTTGATAAAAATATCTTCAGATCCTCACCATTGATTCCCATGATCAAATTTGCACCATGTGATATTCCACAGCTGGACCAGCCGGATTGCTAAGCTATTATCCTCCGAATTCGGCCATTCCTGGACCACACTTCATAGCCCTCTGATCTTCTGATTTCGGCCTTCCTGGATGCGCACCTGATCAGCTATGAACTTCAGGATTCGGCCATTTCTGGACTGCACAGCCTGTCCCTCTGATTTCGGCCACTTCTAGGCCATGGTCTGATTTTCTGATATTGACCATCATTGGACTCAAAAAATTATTTATGAACCATTGATCTGGATATTTTTACTCTGATCTAGACAGATTCTGGAATTTGGTCTGGAACAAACTGAAATAAACTTGATCAAAAAATATTTCAGTCTGGACATTTTACCTTTAATTTTGGACCAGGTCTGGGTTGATTCTGGAACTCATTTCTTTTGTTCTGGACTTAGTTCCATGCCCTAAATCATGCTATCTTATGGTCTGGGACAAATCTGGATTGATCTTCATGTTCTGGACTCATAAACATACCTTCTGGTCAAATCTGGAACAATCTGGGCTGTGTAATTTTTACTTCCAGGCCATCTTCTGGTCAGAATAACTTCTGGAATAAAATTGATATTTGATTCCTGTTTGTCTTGATCAACTCTCCTTCTGGCAGGCTTTCCAATGATATGATCCATGTTTCATTCTGAATTTTATTCCTTCTGATATAGGCCTGCAAAGTTATCTTCTGGTTCAGTTTTGTCATCCTGAAACATCTTCTGGAAATTCCAGAATTCATTTTCCTTTGATCTTCTGCTTCTGATTTCTTCAGTTTCTGATGACTTTTAATTTAATAATTCAAGGTATAAAATAAGTTTACATTGAGTGCTTTTGTAAACATCAAAATCCTAAGTCTTAGAACCAACTTGGTTCCAACAGGTAATTCCAAGAAAATTGTATATATGAGCATATACATATTGCATTGGGTGATTGACCGGTGGGTCACGTTTTGGGTATGTGATGTTTGAAAATTGTGTGTGTAAGTACTTTATAGATTCTGGAATTTCTGATGAATTGGTGTGACTGCTGATTTGATGTTTGTGCTTACAACATAATTTTGATATTTATTTGGTTGCTGTTTTGAAAAGTACGAATGTCATGTATTTCAAAATTGAGCATCCTTATTTATCATCATTGTTATATGATATGCCATGAATATGTTTGTGATTGCTGATATAAATGCTATGTGGTAATTGTTAATTTCGGTTGGTGACCCTTTACAATTATTGTGGAAAATTGGGCTTTGCCCTCAGATGAGATCCAAACCCGTACCCCTGATGGTCACACTAACGACAGGGAACGTTGTTAATTTCCCTTGATCATTACTTTGTGGGCTACGCAAAGGGATGGGCAGCTAGGTGAAGATAAGACTTGTGGATGATACGGTGGAAACCGAGCTACTGTAGCTTAGTGTATGATCAGTTTAGACTTATGTATAGGGTTTCTGAACTCAATGGTTGTAAATATTTATTTTGGGAATTATTGTAAAACTCTTCCGCACTCTGATAAATATTTTGATGGATTGAGAATCCAGTTTTGATGTATCTTTATTTTAGTATATTATAAAGATTAATTTCCCAAAAATATCTCATTCGATTCATCGTGATGTTGTTGTTTAATTACCTTACTATTTTGGATTACGATGTCGAATGATATTTAATTTGAATTGATTTTAATTCCCTTGGAATTAATTCTGAAAACCCTTTTATTTATGTATTCGTTTTAAAAAAAATACACTCGCGCTGTGTTTTAAACTCGGGGTGTTACAGGTTTGGTAGATGTTGGAACATAAACCTTCTTCTGCTTGTGCGTTGCCAACATCCATTGTCCAGGCACCATTGTTGGTGTCTCCTTCTGGTTACTCAGAACATCTGCAACATAGACAATTTGATCTTTTGGTACCCAAAACTGATTGGGTCCAGGTTTGTTAGTCTTAACAGCTCTCTGATCTTGTTCAGATTTTACCATTGGGCAAGATAATTCAAAGTGACCTTTCTTAGCACAGACAATACATAAAACATCAGAATAAGCAGTTTTATTTTCAATACTTGTTTCTTCAAATCCTATACCTCTATTTCCGTTCCTACTGACTCCATAAATCATAGAAGCATATTTGCTTCTTTCCATACCACTATCAAGAAATTCTTGAAGAACTTGTTCATGCATATCAGAATTACTTGTGGTATTTTCAATTGCTGTTGAATTATGATCATTTTTCAGATTTAAACTTTCATCTTTAAGTTCAGCAAAACTGATTTTCAAGCAAACATTCTCTGTTTTCAATTCTGCAATATCAGTTTCAAGAATAACACTTTCTGTTTTAAATTCTACAATCTGATTTTTTAAAACATTAACTTCTTCTGTTAGATTTGTATTTTCTTTCTTAAGAGTTTTCAGTTTTAAAGATAATTTATAATTACAGTTTAAAAAATCATTCAAAACAGTAATCAAATCAAATCGAGTGAATTCAGAATATACCTCAGTTTCATCATCTTCTGATTCTCTTCCAGAATCAGATTCTGTGTTGGATCCAGAGTTGGTGTGAGCCATCATAGCCAAATCTGCTTGTTCATCTTCAGAAGATTCATCAGAATCATCCCATGTAGCCATCATGCTTTTCTTCTTAGTTCTGAAATCTTTCCTCCGGTACTTCCCTTTCTCCATATTTGGACATTCTGACTTGATATGTCCAGATTCATTGCATCCGTAGCAGACTGATCCTTCTTTGTATGATGAGGAGGAGGAGGAGGTCACATCGAGGTGAGCGGCGGAGTCGAATGAGACTTGCTTGGGATGCGGAGGAAATCCGTGCTACTGTAGCTTTAGCGCATGATCAGTTAGACTTGATGTATAGGAATTGAGCTGGAAATGTATTTTGTTTTATTTTGGAAAATTGTTGTACTACTTATTCCGCACTCTGATATTGTCTTTTGGGAATGTTATGACATTGTTATCTTTTGAAAATGCCTTAATGTTTATTATTAAATTTCCAGAATTAAGTACTTATTGATTTTACGATGAAGTTATTTTGTTACGTTCATCGATTAATCTACGACGTACTATTTTATGAAAACTTTATTTTAATTTTTTTGAATTAAATCGGGAAACAATTCTTTTACTTATTTATTTAAAAAAAAATACACTCGCGCTGTGTTTTAAACTCGGGGTGTTACAACCCCCATGCACCCAACCTGCTCACTTGAGAAAGATGAAACCAGTCAAAAGGTAGACCAGAAAACATACAGAGGTATGATTGGATCCCTTCTTTATTTAACTGTTTTGTTTAGTGTTTGTGTCTGTGCCCGTTTTCAAGCTGACCCTAGGGAATCCCATTTAACTGCTGTCAAACGAATTTTGAGATACCTTAAAGGAACCACCAACCTTACTTTGTTATACAAGAAAACCCCCACCTACAAACTCAAAGGTTTTTGTGATTCCGACTATGCTGGAGACAAGCTGGAATGGAAAAGTACAAGCGGCAACTTCACTTTCTTAGGTGATAATTTGATCTCTTGGTCAAGCAAAAGACAAAGCACCATTGTCATGTCAACAGCTGAAGCTGAGTATATATCAGCAACAGGATGCAGTTCACAGTTACTCTGGATGAAACATCAACTTGAAGATTACAACATCTTTGAAACCAATATCCCTTTGTTCTGTGATAACACTTTAGCCATAAACCTAACCAAGAACCCTATCTTACACTCTAGAGCCAAACACATTGAAATAAAACACCATTTCATTAGGGACCATGTTCAAAAAGGGACTTTAAGCATCCAGTTTGTGGACACTGATCATCAATGGGCTGACATCTTCACCAAAGCATTACCAGAAGATAGGTTCGAGTTCATCAATAAGCATCTCAGCATTATCTCCATATCTGACTAGCTCAAGTAGTCATCTTAGGAGTTTTTTTTTTAATTTTCTTGTAATTTTATTTTATGCTTTTTAATTTTCTGTTTTTACTTTCTGTAATTTGTAAAGAGAAAAACAAAAAATTACAAAAATAGTAGGACCTCTTTTTGGCTGATGACAAAAAGGGGGGGAGAGAGAGAGAGAGAAAAAAAAAGGAGAAATAAGTAGAAAAGGAGAGATAAAAAGAAAGGAGGAGAGATAAAAAGAAAGGAGGAGCGAAAAAAAAAGAGATGAAAAGAGAAGGAGTTGAAAAGGAGAAGAATCAGGGAGAGAGAAAAAGAAAGAGTGAAAAAGAGAAGAAGTTGAAAAGGAGAGGAAACAGGGGGAGAGGAAACAGGGAGAGAGAAAAAGAAATAGTGCAAAAAAGAATGAGTTGAAAAGGAGAGGCTATGTAAAGGGAGAAAAGAAAGAGAGAATAAAGAAGGAGTTGAAAAGGAGAGGAGAGAAAAGAAGTGAAAAGAGAAGTAGTTGAAAAGGAGAAGAAAAAGTCAGTATCAGACTTAGGGGGAGAGATTGGTCTGAGGGAGAGTAATTCAAGTCTTCGAGTTATAAACTAGCAAAATAAGTTAAGGTTTTGTCATCATCAAAAAGGGGGAGATTGTTGGAACCAAGTTAGTTCTAAGTACTCAGGATTTTGATGTTTACAAAAGCACTCCATGTAATCTTATTTTGAACCTTGAATTATTAAATCAAATGTCACCAGAAGTTGAAGTAATAAGAAGCAAAAGATCAAAGTGTTCCAGAGATTGAATCCTGAAGGTACCAGAAGATACTCCAGGATGTCAAAACATCACCAGAAGATATCTTTGCTGGCCCAGATCAGAAGGAAGCAAAGTCAGAAGGAAACCTGAACTAGACCAGAATGAAGCCTGCAAGAGGGAGACTTGATCCAGACCAGTAGGAGTCATAAGTCAGACTTAATCCAGAAGTTATTCTGACTAGAAGATGGCCTGACAGTGAAATAATAAACAGCCCAGACTTGATCTAGACTTAATCAGAGGGTAAATTAATGGGTCCAGAACAAAGGAATTAATCCAGATTTGACCCAGACCAGAAGATAGCATGGTTCAGGGTATGAAACTAAGTCCAGACCAGAAGAAATGATCTCCAGAATTGATCTAAAACAGAAGGTAAAATGTCCATACTGAAATATTATTTGTCCAGATTTAATTTCAGTTTAATCCAGACCAAGTCCAGAATTGGTCCAGATCAGAGGGAAGATTTTCAGATCAATGGTTCAAATTTAAGTATTTGGCCCAGTGTTGGCCGAGATCAGAAGATCAGACGATGGCCCAGTGTTGGCCGAAATCAGAAGGTCAGAATGTGTGGTCCAGCAGTGGCCGAGATCAGAGGATCACAGCAGATCAGTTTGCTAGACCAGTCATATGCATATTTGTCATTGTTTTTAGTTTTCTTTATAGGAAATCATTAGTTAATTTAAGGAGTTATTTAATATATTTTGTTGATTTTAGTTTTTAGATTTAACAACATGTTTATGTTCGTATTTCCTTTATTAAGTAGATATTTTTTTATGGTTTTATGTTATTTCCTTATTTTCCGTGCAGTGCTGAATTTTGATGAGAAATCAACATGACCTACATGGAGTATTTCTACCATATCTGGAGTTGTAGATGTCCAATTGGAGTCAAACCAAGTGCAAATGAAAGCTAAGATCCATAGCTACAACTTTCATGAAGACACCAGAACCAAATTCGGAGTCAAAATAGTAGAAATATGCAGTATACGTCAGACAGAAGATGTTGTGCGCTTGAAGCGTGCCAGCTGCGCTCGAAGTGCGTTTTGGCACCACTGCTTCTTTTTTAATGCACCTGGGGCGCGTGGCGCGCTGGAGAATGCATAAAACCGAGTCTTTCTGAATTTTGAGGGATCTTTTTTTTTGTCAATTGAGAAGCTCAGAGACTTGTACCCTAGCAGAGACGCTCAGAGACGGCTGTTCTACACCATTGAAAGAGTTTTATCAAGAATCATTCATGAATCCTTCTTGTAATTCTTCTTTAATCTCTGTAATGAGTAACTAAGCCCTATTTGTTAGGGATGAGTGGAACAAGATGAAAGCTTTATTTATCTGAATTAACTCCTGGTTATATGAATAAATTTATTGAATTATTTTTATCATCTCTGTGCTTAATGTTTTTTATTGCCTGATCAACTTTAAAATGTTCTATGATTCGTGATTTGAAATGGAAGTGGACTTTACGAATGCTTGAGATGATAAATTCATGAGATTGTAGTCTAGGGATAGATGCAGGTCATGAAACCAATTGAACTAGTTGCAAAGACAACAGTTTAAAAAGAGAACTTTTGTACTGTAAAGCTTAATCCTAATTTTAAACCCACTAAGGAATTAGGGGTTGTTTTGGAATTAAAGGTTTTGTCACTAAGACATTAGGGCAAGAATACTAAAGAGAATTCGGTAATAATTCAATAAAGGAATTCAGTAACTAGGATCAAATTAGAAACCAAGGTTGGACTCAAAGTGAAACTCATCCCTGACATTTTTCTCATCATAAAAGTTCAATTTCATTACAATTGTTATTTTAAATATTACCTAAATCAATTCGGAAACTTTTTGTTCAATTTCAGTAATTAAAGATAATTCGATAGTAAAACACAATCCTTGAGTTCGACACTCGGTATTACCGTTTTTAATTATTACTTGCAACGATTCAGTACACTTACTGAAACGCTACCAAGTTTTTGGCGCCGTTGCCGGGGATTGTTGAGGAAAAAACCTTTTTGATATATGTTTTAATGACAACAAACCTTTTAAATTAAATGATTAAGTTTTATGAATGGTGGTCTACTAATGATTTCACTTAATTTTGTTTAAGGAACATAAATGCATAAGTGAACAAAGCAAGAATCAAAGAAAACAGCAGCAGAAAACATTCTCCACATATTCTGGAAAACGGAGAATGTTCGCCAGTCCATGACAGCCTAAAAACCTAACTTTCTCCATCACTTAATCGAAGTTGTTGGCTCTGGAAGTTACATGGATATGATCACTACATGGCAGAGAACACATATGATCGATTCAAATCAAGAGGACATTCGAATTGAGAAAGACAAAGACTCTCAAACAAGCCTGTCCAGACTGTTCTGGAAACAGTAATTATCAGACTCCAGAAGATACCTCATGAAGTAAATTACCAGAAGATACATTCTGGAAATTACCAGAGGATACATTATGGAATTTAACAGAGGATACATTCTGGAAATAACCAGAGGATAAATTCTGGAAATACCAGGGGATAAACCAGGAAATCGAAAAACATCATCAGAAGGTAACTTTGGAGGCCCAGAACAAACGACAAAAATATCAGAAGAACATCTGAAATACACCAGAGGGAAGCCTGCCATAAGGAAAATTGCTTCATACCATAAGAATTCAAATATCAGAAGCAATCAAGAAGTTATGCTGATCAGAACATAGTCTGGCAGTGAAATATCAAAACTGTCCAGACTTGATCCAGAATGGATCAGAGGATATGTTTGCTGGCCCAGATCAGAAGGAAGAAATATCAGATGAAAACCTGGACCACACCAGGATGAAGAATGCCATGAGGAGAGTTGTTCCAGCTCAGAAGTAATCATATGTAATAAGTATTACAGAAGATAATCTGACCAGAACATAGCATGACAGTCAAATTTTACTTCATCTAGAGAAAACGATACCAGAGGATATCTCCAGAAAATACATTCAGAGGAAGACATCCAGAATGATCAAAACTGAACCTCCAGATTGATTATCAATCTCCAGAATTTTCATTAACATTCTGCAGAAGTTCATCATCATTCTCCAAGCTGTTTTGACATAATCAAAACTCCAGTTCTGCTGTCAAGATTGATAAACAATCTTAACAATATACAATGCATCAAGACAGCTTCCAGTATGTTCAGAAAAACAGTCCAGATTGATTATCAATATCCAGGATATCCAAAAAGCTAAAGCTCCAGATTGATCATCAATCTCCAGCAACTACAGTTTTCTGCAACAACATTCTGTGATCATTTTTCAATCTGTTTTAAGTGATTCAAAAGCTCCAATTCAAGCCTACAATATTATCACTTATCAGAAGTGTTGAAAGATCATTAATTACTCAAGAAAGATTGATTCAAAACGCAACACAGCCCAAGCCTGAACAGTGAAATAAAAATAGTCAAGTGGGATTATTTTTATTCAGAAATAATGCCTCCTGTCCAGTCTGACAAAAGGCATTAACAACGGCTATATTTTGAACATCATTAAATGCTCTCACGCCTATAAAAGGAAGGCAAAAGTTCAGGAAGAAACACAGCTCCAAGTACAGAGAAAAACCTCAGTCACATACATCTTCATATTTGAAAGCTTCTCAATCATAAACAAAAGATTCAGTTCTGTTTTTCCTCGTCATATCAGAATCATCGACTGAATTCTTTTGTCAAGAATCTAATCTCAAACACGAGTTGAGCATACTCAGATTCTGTCCAAAAATCAAAGACATTCAAGTACCAAGATATATCATCAATCACTCACATACAAACTTGAAAATCTCTCATCACTTACAAGAATCAGTTTGATTAAATTCTTTTTACTCTGATACATTTATACTGAATTCTTTGTAAAGAATCTAAACTCAAACAAGAGTTGAGTCAAAACAGATTCTGTCTTAAATCATATCTTTATCATTCAACACTCAAGATTATAAGGCTTGTTTATAGCTTGAGTGAGTCATTCTCAGAAAAATCCTTTTAAGGTTAAAAGGTGAAGTTGTAAAATCCTATCAAGGGTTGATAGGTGATCCGATTGTAATTCTTTCTGGGTGGAAAGGATTGACAAACTGTAACAGATCAAGGCTAATCTGAACTAGGTGCTGTAAAACCAAGAAGGTTCTTGTTTTAAACACTTAGTGGAAAATCTCACTGTGGTGAGGACTGGACGTAGCCCGGGTTGGGTGAACTAGGATATATCTGTGTGTGATATCTCTTCCCTTATCTCTATTTACTTTCAGTCTGTTAATTATCAAGTTAAATAGATAACCTGAACTGTTGATTTTAACTAACCAAGAATGTTCTCTGTTTTCTGGTGAAAATCAAGAACGTTCTCTGTTTTCTATTTTCACAACCAAGATCAATCTTGAGTTATTTTCTTAAGTTTTTAACAGAAATTTCAAAAGGGCGGATTTACAATTCAAACCCCCCTTCCTTGTAAATCGATATTGCTACTTCAGGGATTGCCATATCACTATTGAGTTATAATTTATTTACTTAATTGGATTGCCATATCAATAAAATTCAAGTTGGTTCTAAGACTTAGGATTTTGATGTTTACAAAAGCACTCAATGTAAACTTATTTTATACCTTGAATTATTAAATTAAATGTCATCAGAAACTGAAGAAATCAGAAGCAGAAGATCAAAGGAAAATGAATTCTGGAATTTCCAGAAGATGTTTCAGGATGACAAAACTAAACCAGAAGATAACTTTGCAGGCCTATATCAGAAGGAATAAAATTCAGAATGAAACATGGATCATAGCATTGGAAATCCTGCCAGAGGGAGAGTTGATCAAAACAAATAGGAATCAAATATCAATTTTATTCCAGAAGTTATTCTGACCAGAAGATAGCCTGGCAGTAAACATTACACAGCCCAGACTTGTTCCAGACTTGACCAGAAGGTATGTTTATGAGTCCAGAACATGAAGATCAATCCAGATTTGGCCCAGACCATAAGATAGCATGATTTAGGGCATGGAACTAAGTCCTGAACAAAAGAAATGAGTTCAAGAACCAACCCAGACCTGGTCCAAAATTAAATGTAAAATGTCCAGACTGAAATATTTTTTGATCAAGTTTATTTCAGTTTGTTCCAGACCAAATTCCAGAATCTGTCCAGATCAGAGTAAAAATATCCAGATCAATGGTTCAGAAATAATTTTTTGAGTCCAGTGATGGTCAAGATCAGAAAATCAGACCATGGCCCAGAAGTGGCCGAAATCAGAGGGACAGGCTGTGCAGTCCAGAAATGGCCGAATCCAGAAGTTCATAGCATATCAGGCGCGCATCCAGGAAGGCTGAAATCAGAAGATCAGAGGGCTATGAAGTGTGGTCCAGGAATGGCCGAATTCAGAGGACAATAGCATAGCAATCAAGCTGGTCCAGCTGTGGACTATCGCATGAAGATCCAATGGTGCAGATTTGATCATGGGAATTAATGGTGAAGATCTCATGATATTTTTATCAAAATATTATAAAAGATTTGTTATAAATTAAATTGGAGTAGCATGGAAGTCAGGAGCTGTGGCGGGAAGCAATGCACAGATTTGATTGGCCAGTTAAGATATGAATCAAATCTAAGGCTTAAAAAGATATGATTTTTATTTAAATAAAGCCCAATTGGTCAATTTATTTTTGCCAGAGAATCCAGTAATATTTAGCTCGAATTTAAGGATTGGAAGAGGCCCAAATCAGCATCTATAAAAGGAGGCACAAGGCAGATTACTTAGCATCGAAAATCACAAAAGGGTCATACACTTCAAAAGCAAACACTGTCAAATTTTCATATAAGTCAATTGTTGAGTCTCAGTTTTTAAAGCAAGTACTCTTGTTGTTTTCGTTCCACTTTGTCAAATCTAAGTTGTTGAAGTAGAGTCTACAAGCTGTGGGAGTCAGTAGAGGTAGCAGGTTACTTGGCAATTAGATTTTGTAGTGTTGACAATTCTTCTCCAATCTGGGGTGTCAGATTGGCTGAAGAACAGGAGCTGTTTTTCCTCAAGAAGTCTAGGATTGTTAGACTATTGAGAAGACTGACTTGGAGGGTCAGTAGCAAGGTTGTAATTCAAGTTTGAATTAGTGAAATCCTTCAAGGCGAAGGGACTGGACGTAGCCTCGTTAACAGTGAACCAGTATAAAATCTGTGAGTTTTTATGTTTATTTTTATCCGCTGCTAACTCTGTTTTAATTATACATCAAGTTTTGTTTTGAAAGTATTAAACCAGGAAAAGTTTCAAGTTAAGTCAAACACAATTCAACCCCCCTTCTCGTGTTTGCACCTTCACCGGTTACAGTCAACAAATTCGAAATAAGTCCCGCCCTCTACCGAGAGTTGAAGGAGAAGGAACATCAGAAGCAGAAGAAGGAACATCAGAAGCAGAATATTCAGAATCAGAAGAAGGAACATCAGAATAAGAAACACCCGAAGCAGAATAATCAGAAGCAGAAAAACCAGAGGCAAGAAAATCAGAACCAGAAGAATCAGAAGGAGGAAAATCAGAACCAGAAGAATCAGACGGAGGAAATCAGAGGCAGATGAATCAGAAACAGAAAAATTAGAGGCAGAAGAATCAGAGACAGAGGAACCAGAAGCAGAAAAATTAGAGGAAACCAGAAGCAGAAAAATCAGAGGAAACCAGAAGCAACTAAAATCAGAGGAAACCAGAAGCAGCTAAAATCAGAGGAAACCAGAAGCAGCTAAAATCAGAGGAAACCAGAAGCAGCTAAAATCAGAGGAAACCAGAAGCAGCTAAAATCAGAGGAAACCAGAAGCAGCTAAAATCAGAGGAAACCAGAAGCAGAAAACATCAGAGGAAACCAGAAGCAGAAAACATCAGAGGAAACTAGAAGCAGAAAACATCAGAGGAAACCAGAAGCAGAAAACATCAGAGGAAACCAGAAGCAGAAAACATCAGAGGAAACTAGAAGCAGAAAAAATCAGAGGAAACCAGAAGCAGAAAACATCAGAGGATACCAGAAGCAGAAAAAATCAGAGGTAACCGGAAGCAGAAAACATCAGAGGATACCAGAAGCAGAAAACATCAGAGGAAAACAACTGCAGAAATTGAGAAAAACAACTGCAGAAATCAGAAATATGGTAAATGTGAAGCAAAAATCGTTCGTTTTAAACAAGAACCAAAATCACACAATTAAAAAATTATAGTAAATAAGCCTAAAAATAATAGATCAAATATTTTCGAGTGATTTGTAGTGTGTTTGTTGACTTTTAGTACTGAAATGAAATATTATACCGTTGTTTCTTCTGACCATGTTTTGAGATGATTATACCCTTGTCGTCAAAAACAATTGAAACCAGTGTTGCTAATCGAGAATAGCGGGGAAAAAAAAGGGTTACGCTATAGCCATTATTTAATGGTAATAATTGAAGCGTTCAAACAATACATAAATAAAGGACAATATAATCAGTCTAATCAATTCATAACCAAATCAGGAAATAAAGGAAACAATATACATACAGATGTACACGTTAACTTTACAAATAGGCGTTAGCATTATATTTTATAAAATATATTACACACAATATATAAACATTTTATTCTATTATTTCAAAGTTTGTTCTCTCTTTTCCTCCTGCTCAACACAAATTCCTATAATTTCGACAGGGAAACTATTTAATAGAATAAAAATCACAAGTGAAGGCAGACAAGGCATAATTGTATGGATACATGGTAAAACACCCAATGCCTTTTACATATTATCTCACTGATTAACAATTGAACGACTCCATTATTTCCGTTAGGAAGTTAACACGTGTAAATTTATGTTACAAAAAATAACACAATCCTTTGCACTTCAAGCTCATGGTAAACTATCTATACCCAAGGTCAGCGCATAACTTTTTGCCTAGAGAGAACTATGATCCATGTTACTCACTATCTTGCATAAATAACAAGTTCTCCAATTGACTTGGTGGTGTAACTCTTTTCCTAACCAACATTTCTACTGTAAGACATTTTCTCTTCAAACCTCCCCTAGGCCTTAACCTGAATAGTTCATCAGCTTCTTCAAAATCACCCTATAAATCAACAAAATATTGATAAGCATTCCAATACACAGAATGATTTGTCACAATTTTTACACCATAAGAGTTATCAAGGACAGAACTTACCAGGTAAAAACATGTTTCCCGGTCTTTTCGTGATTATCTCTCACGTGTTTGTATGCAAACCTCATGCCACAATTAGGAAATCCACACACAAAAGGCTTTTCTTGAATGTGTACAGCCTTCTCATGCGTATGAAGATTAGATTTCTGTTGTGATACAAACCAACAGTTGGATATTCAAAGAAAGTTAGAAAATGTAACCAATAATTTGGAATTCATGTAGCATGTATACCATGCCATTTAATGATCGGAGGCATCTTACAGTTGAAAATGTGCAGTCACAACCCTCAAATTCACATCGAAATACTTTGGATGGACTGCTGGCTTCGTGTACGGAGATGCCTCTTCATGTTCTTCTTCAGTTGCTTACTCCCACAAGTTTCACAGGTCATGTGTTGATGGCATGACTTAACATGAGCTCTAAGGCACTCGGCATTAGTGAAATGTTTCATGCAACCAGGCTCTAAGCACACTACATCAATTGTCTCCAGCTTAACTGTAGAATAAAATAAAAGGCTTTGTTCAAAATTGTGCCAACAATATTCGGAAATCTTATTAAAGGGCAACGCTACAAAACACTCAATGAAAAATTTGCAAGTTCATGTAGAAAATCCAAAGAAAAGAAACTAACCATGTGAACCTTCGTGCTTCTGTAGCTGTGATTCATATCTGAAAACCTTTCCACAACCAATTTCTGGACATACAAACTGCTTCTGATTTTCCTCTGGTTTTTTCTGCTTCTGGTTTCCTCTGGTTTTTTCTGCTTCTGGTTTCCTCTGGTTTTTTCTGCTTCTGGTTTCCTCTGATTCCTGTGCCTCTGATTTCCTCCTTCAGATTCTTCTGCCTCTGATTTCCTCCTTCAACAACTTTTTTGGATAAAATTTTAATGCCAAGAATGATATTGCTCAACGTAACATTTTTTTTAACAGACTCAACAAGACATTAGATATATAGTAGTGACAGTTTCATGACTGCACTTTGCAATTACTGGATGCTTCTTCTGATAATAGAAAAATTTAGAATGGCTGTCAAGTTATATTTGGAACTCAAACGTGTATCTTATTCACATTAGACAAGAAGATATATGAACTTGTCAGGCAGATTTGATGTGTTGTCTCTAAGGTGTTGGCACATAGGAAGCTTTGGAATATGGGGCCACAGTTGTTGAATTAATTGGACAATTTTCCAGAACACTGAAACTTTTGTAAAGATTAATGTTATTCACCACTTAGTGTCCTTTCCTTCACCTTGCAGACAAGGCTACTCTAGTTGGAAGGGACTGGTTGAGCATGGATTCAATGCCACCTCTAGAGCACCTAAAGCAATGGGATGGGATAATAATACCAGTTGGCTTCTATTAGATTAATCATGATATCATTAGTAATTGGCAGGTGTGTAACACTATAGAATCACTTCATTGTACTCAATAAGACAAAAACAGAACCTAATTATTTTAACCATAATGAAAATTCAAAGAACTAACCCTATACAAAGCTAAAATTGAAGAATGATATTAAAACATGAAAGCAATATTAATTGTAGTTCAATGAAACAAGCAGTTATCAACAAAATAGCAGCATTTAAAACAAATTTTTTACCACAATGAGAAACATTTCCAATTCTAACATATTAGATGTGTGTACAAAAATAGTGCAAAAATCAAATTAAAGAAGTTTGTGGCTACACTATAGCAGCAAAATCCCATTTTCAGTTAGCTTTATCTTGATGTACCATCTGAATCTCCAAAGAAGGCAGATAAAAAATAAGAAACAACCTCATACTATTGGCTATGTTCATATATCAAACCTGATACCTAAATATCACTCACTTAGCATCTTAAAATCACTCCGCTCCATTACACCTCCCAGACAGCAAAGACTTGCAGTCGTAGCAATAACAACTAATCTATCATTTGCGTCTTTCCAAGAGCAGCAAAATAATCTAGTCCAGAACTTTTAATTACCAATAGGAGGATGAATCACAGGATATATAACAAGATTGAAGCATCATGAATCACAGGATATATAACAGGACTGAAGCAGCAACATTATAAAACACTAGCAGAAAATATATAGAAAGAAGAATAACTAGGAACAATAAATAAATTACCTCAACCATGTAATGTTGCTAACAAAAATTAAGCTTAATCATCCGTAAATTCAATTATCTTCTGCTTGTATGATATGATTCCAACTCTGTTGGTTTCAACTCTTCCTTAAAACATCAAAACACAAACTAATGCCAAAAGGTAAAATACCAAACAAAAGACACATTATAGAAGAATCAGGAGAACATCATATGAAATGACGAGAAAGAAAAGATAGTGTGGTAAACCTCATTTTTGCACCAGACAGTGTCCTTGAGTAACGTAGAAGAGTAGAAGAATAATCACGGCTGAAATGAAGCAAGAATCATAACATGAGAAGAAATACGTACGAGCATGAGCAGCGGTTTAGAGTTCTTAATTTGCTAAATTAGTGGAACTCACAAATTGATATGAGGATTTAAGGGCAGGTTCTAGTTTTCTCGGAGAAAGAAGAAAAAGTGAGTATCAAATGGGTAGAGATTCAGAAAATGAGAAACTTATAAATGGAAACAAGGCTGCAGTGATATAACCCAGTTTGGGGCATAATGTTTGGCCCTTTTTAGTGTGGCATGCTCCAGAATATGAGTATACAAATATGGTATGGTTAACAACAAATTATGCACTCCCCTGCAAAAATGTAAGCAAGCTCCCACTTCACAATTGAAATAAAGGTTCAAGTTACTGGTAAGTGGAGAAAGAGAGGGGCATCAAGGAAAACCAAAACACAATTTCCTTATCAATTTAATCAGGTTGTTTCCTACCACTAATTTGGAGATGATTGACATCTAGGAAAAAATATATATGAAGGAGAATGCAGAGAACAAAAAGTAACAAAATAAATGAAAATGTATCTTGCTCTTTTTAACTAGCAGAATTAGCTACAGTCATGTATTTATCACACACAGCAGCAATATAAATCGCTAGTAGTACAGTATGAGTATAGGCAAAGCTCATCTTTGTACAAGTTACCTACATGCTTTTATAGATAAGCTGGCAAATGTAATGATATAGTTCTTCACCTTGATATATCAACAACTGTGGCGAGTCGTGCTTCCAAACGTATATTGGTACAATTAATTAATGCAGCTTAAATTTTCTTAAACAATGGTTCTGCTTCTATCAACTTATACAAACATGCTAACAATCTGCATACACTGAGAGATAAAGTGCAACGTTAGAACAAAAAGCTAAGGGCCTGTTTGATTTCAAAAAGCAATTTCTGTTTTCACTTTCTTGTTTAAATTTTAATTACAAAATGGAAACAAGATGACATTTTGTAATTAAAATTAAACTTCAAAAAGAAAATGAAAACAGAAAAGTGAAATGGAAATCGAACAAACTCTAATTCTCTAACATTAAAAGGTATAAGGCCTTTTATTGGGTTCCTAAGATCTACTGAAGAAATAAAGAAAAAGTGGATTAACTTTGACTAAAGAGATTTTGCTTAAATGTTAATATCACATCAATACTCTACATCGTATACTTTGTCCCGATAAAAATATAAATTAAAAGATCTATACTTTATTTTTCATTTTACAAAAGATACTCGGAAAATGATACTCGGAACTCCAAATACCCCCACAAAGCGAGCATAAGCTTATGCTATGATATGATGTCGAGTGATCTTTCCAAAGCGCCATTGTCTGTAACATGATACAATCTGTGCAACCCAGAATGGATGACCACCATAGTTCAACAGTGTCCAATGGTATAGAGTATGCAATAGTATCCAGCAACATGTGTCTAATTCTTTGTAATATGCAAAGTGTTCGCAGCCACGGAATTAAACATATCAGATATTGGATTGAGATGCTTGAGAAAAAAATAAAAAACAGTTGACCTCTCCAAAATGCTTTTCAGGCAGCATCGTTATACATGACCAAAAAGAAGGAAACAATTAGTCTCCACCATAACAGTTTTCAACTTGGCAAGAGCTTACAACCCTTTGACTTTAGTTTAGACTCTAGACCAAAGAACTTCAATCCTGATATTACCAAGTCCGCTGTCTTTTTCTTCATGTGATCAATTAGTAATTCGTTGTACACAATAGTATCAGATTCTGTTAACAATTTGCGCTCTCTCAAATTTGAGAAAACCATTCTGGCCTCTTCAATTGTTCCATGCTTGCACATGCCAGAGATGATTGCAGAACATACAACATTGCATAAAGGGCAACCTTGTTGCATCATCTCATTCAATACGTCAATCACCTTTTCTGCATCATTAAATTTGCATATGTGAATAAGAGTAAGACAATACTTAAACTCCATAGGTCCACTAGTAGCATTGCTTAAGCAATCTCTAACAAGCATCATGGCTTCGTCAATCTCTCCTATTTCGCAAAGACCTTTAGCAAGGCGACGATAAACAGCCACAGAAGGAATGCAAGACATCTCAATGATCTTATTATGACATACACAAGCCTCCTGAATTTCACCGCGATCAACAAGGCATAGAATTGCTATGTTATATGTTGACGAGTCAGGCTTCATGTCTGAGCCCTTTATTTCATCGAAGAGTGACAATGCTTTCTTCACTTCACCACACAATCGAAGAGAATCCATAAGAACATTGTATATTTCAACACTAACATAACCTTTTTCTTTCAAGTGTGTAAATACCTCTATTGACATTACTGGTCCTTTCTTCTTAACCAAATGGGAGAAGAATTTGGACAGATTGTCGATGACTGGAAATCCCCATTTCTCCATATTTTTTAGCAACTTAAAAAATTCTTCCATTCGTTTCGCTTCGGCATAGGCCAACAATAACGGTTTTACAGATAAGAAGTCTGGTTCAAGACCCTCCTGGATAGTGACTTGGAAAAGCTTATAAGCCTTCTCAACCTTATTCAAATTGCACAAACCTTCAATAAGGTTATTATAAATCCCCAAATCAGCTCGGTATCCTGAGTTCACCAAATCCTTCAACAAATCAAAAGCCAAACCAACCCTATTCCCCGCCACAAACGACTCAATCAACAATCCATATATTGCTCTATCTATCAAATGACCCTTACTCTTCATCTCCTTAAACAACTCATAACCCTCCTTAACCCTTCCCTCTTTAGCCAAACCACCAATGATAGTACCATATGCCATGACATCTGGCACGACTCCGTCTCTCTTCATTTCCTCCCAAACCCTCAAACAACCATCTAAATTCCCCTCTGCAACCATAATCCGAACCAACGCGGTATACGCAAAAACATCAGGCTTACACAAGTTCTCCCTCATCCTCCCCAAAACCTCCAACATCTCATCAATCCTCCCAGCTTTACACAATCCCTTTACCAAAACCATAAAAGTAACACTCTCTTCAACCAATCCATCCTCCCTAAAATCACTATAAACCGACAAAGCCAAATCCAAATGCCCAGTCTTAACCAAAGCATCCATAATCCTATTATACAAAAAAACCCTAGGTTTCACACCAAACTTATTCCTCATCTTATCATAAACATGATAAACCCTAAGACCTCTTCCTGCGTCAGAATGCATTCGAATTAAAATCTCGAATTGTTTCTCCGACGGAGGCTTTCCCTGAGCGTCCATCAGCTCAGGGAGCTGATCCGCGGCGCGGAAATGATTTGCACGGTTAAGACAATAAGCGAATGCATTAAATGAGGCGAAATTATGATGATAACCTTTCTGGTTTTCTACCCAGTGAAAAAACTTGAAGGCGAGAGTAGGGTTAGTTTGGACTTTAAGCACCTCAGCAACAAGGTTGGGAGGAACCCTACGGAGTTTATTCAGTTCAGTTATAACCGATGGGCCCCACTTGTAACCGTTTTTGCGGAAAGCGTCGACGATGAAGCGAGCGACCGGGGAGAGGCGGAGGGAGGCGGAGAATGATGCTTCCGGGGATGGTGAGGGGTTTTGTTGGGAGAGGAAGTGTGGGTCCCACTTTTGGATTTCGAAAGGGCGGGATGTGGTTTTAGGTTTGGGAGGAGTTAGAGTTTGGCGATTGGAGAAAAGACCGCCGCGTACGGTTGGCCGGTTTTGGGAGGGTTTGCGGTGACCGTAGTAGAAATAGAATTTGTTTGGTGTTGGTGTTTGATGAGGCATTTTTTAAGGATTGTATTGTATTGTATTGTATTGTAATTTTTTTTTTTTTTTGTGTGTGTGGCAATTGGTGTTGGTTTTTTGGTGCTGAGAAATTGAGAATGTGATTATTTATGAAGTTGTTGGGTGAGGTACTTAGTTAGTGATGAATAAACAGAAGGAAAATGAATGTTCTTGGAAATGTAAGGAATGCGGTAACTTTTGAAGAATGGGAGGGAAGAAGAGGCGTTGATACCAGATTTTCTTTCAATATAAAGATTTTACATTTTGATTTCGAATTTTAATATTTTAGTTTTGTATTTTCAAACATTTTCTTTATTAAATTCTAATTTAATTTTTTAATTATTTATCTAGCAAAATCATTTCAACAATTTATTTTGGATAATTTGAGGTTTTCTAGATACATGTTATTTAAGTGAATTTGTACCGAGTTGTCTTGAAATTTTTTATTTAATATATTTGGCCTGTTTAGAAGTAGGCCCTTAAAGCTCATTCATTCTATTTAGAAAGTTTTTGTATGGAAGCAATTTTACCCACTCCACATTTCTTAAAAAACAACATACGATACACTAAGATGGAAAAGTTTAATGAATATTGTATTGACCTTATTTAAAAGTCTTGGATACTTGGTCATCTAACCTATATAGAGGCTAAGACTACCTTTTGGAGTTCTATTCATTTCAGTTTCATGTAGGCTAGCAATTCAATACATTATTTTAAATGATTGATAAAATAATAGGACAAAAATCATATGTTGAAGACGTGCTTGTAAATTACTCCTTCAGTACCATAAACAATTGTTACATTTGCAAGAAAATTGTCCTAAAATAGTTCTCATTTTCTGTTTTTCATGTAACATTAATTACTTTTGACCATTTATACCATTTGATTAATATTATTTACATCAGTCTCAAGTTATTATTTTTCATTTTGTATTTATGATAATGAGAATCAACCAATAATTAAAAATGTTAATTTAGTAAAATTATCATTTTATTTCTTTCATTTATCAACTTTTCTTAATCTATGTGAAGTTGTTATGTGCGGAAAATATTGTGGGATGGAGGGAGTAATAAAGAAGATCCAAATTGGAACTAGAAAGTAACTTAAGTTTTCTAGCAAAATTCTGCATTAATATAGATACAAGTATCTTTTTGTTTTTTACTTTGATACATGTATCATTTGGATACAAAAAAAAAATGGAAACAAGTTAAGATGGAAAAAAAATCCATCAAATTGGCTGAGTCCAATCTACCGTTTTTGAAAGTTGAAGACCTTGCAAAGAGCACTGCAGTACCAACAACAACAACTGCACAAACACCTATGAAATCATGCTTGAAATCAAAGTAACTTCTTAGGAATTCTTGAACTGGCTTATTTTCTGATTCCATAATTTTGTTTATATCTCCAAATTGTGATGCAACCAATCCATATATTGTCCAAGACACAGGACATGCCCAATAGTACCACCTCCACCACACAGGAATCATCTGTTGTCAAAAAAAAGTTTTTGAAAAAATAGAAAAATAACACTATGCATCAACATAAAATACATCCATTGAATTATCTCTGTATATAGATATTTTTCAATGTGTTTAAAGGTTGTTACACTTACAGGTCGTGGGACGATGAATCCTGAAAAGAGATTCCAAATTGCGTAAAATGCAGAAGCCACGATCGAAGCGACGTGGTGATTTGGAGTAACCGCCACGGCCATCATGCCATAGAAGGTGAAGTAGCACAATGTAAAGTACATAAAAAATATATACCAAAAGAATTTTGCTAGAGTCCACTCAAATCCAATCATGGCATAAACTATCACACCATATGATGTAGCTTGGGCAAAAACATAAGGTAGCTCTATTATAACCTGTGACCAAAGTGAGTGAGTTCTATTAACATGGATATTATATACAAACCATAGTATAACTAGTTTTATTTTGAAAAAATTGTGATTATACTACCTGCGCAAATGCATAAGGTAAGGCAGAATACATTCCAGCAGCTCTTTCTCTATAAAAGACAGATCTTTCAACAGCTACAACTGGTTGTACAGACGATGAATTTTGGACCCCTAGGAAGAGAACAGAGGTATACATCGAACCAAGGGCATTAAACAGGTCTTGTCTATTTGAGCTGGAAGTCAACAAAAGGGATTAGAATTCAAGTGGGAAAGAAAAATTTAACTATAATATTTCTCAGTGTTGTCAAAAATTGGCTATGGCGCTTTTGCTTAGAGGATTTTGAACAAATTTCTACTATTCTGTGGTACGCTATTTAATATAAAATATTATCAAATAGCTACTATAGTGGCGTTATAGCACTGTAGCGTAGAGAAATTTGTAAAAGTTGTTATTTTCCGCGATGACAACACTGATATTTCTTATTTTTCAGATAATGAAGTTTCACTTACTATTTCCTTCCAAGGTTCCAGAACATTGTTCCAAACATCAAGGCAATGAAAGTAGTGAAGAAAAACCTCACAGCAGTGTACGGCGGGTTGCGCCAATATGACCAATGTTGTTTCCACAAGCAAGCCAAGCATTGGACCAAAAATGACTGTGAGTATTGTGTGGAGAAATGAAGATCCTTTGAACCAATAGCAGGTTTGCCTAATTCTTCTATAAGTTGCTTGTTTCTCCTGAAGAATAGTTTATAACATTCTAAGCTTTTTCCAATATGATCATTGGTACTATTGCTATAGTTATTAAATTCATATATCCACATAAAATAAATTAGCTTACCTGTACAACTCAGAATTTCTGTATATATCATGAAAATCAACACCTAAAGTAAGTTCTTGTGCTGAACTTGTAACTTCCAACATCCAAGTTGCTGGATTATAACCATCTTTAATTTTATGAACCCCTTCAATGCTCTGAACAACAGAAAATATTAGATGAGCTACCAACAAGAATTAGGGCCATCTACTTCAATTTTTTTTTAGTCTAAAAATAATATCAAATATAAGTTGCATCCAACCTCAAAATACTTGATCAGTTGACTAGAATGACGACCCAATGGCCCAACATATATTTCTTGTCCTCCACGCTTCATGAGGAATAACTAGAAATCATATATAATATATGTCAGTTCGAATCCGGAAGATGAAGAACTACAAAACACATCTTTTTATCATGATCATTTCTTACCTCGTCAAAAGCTTCAAATATGTCAATACTTGGTTGATGGATGGTGCAAACAACCGTTCTTCCTGTGTCAACCGTGTTCCTAACGGTTCTCATAACAATTGCAGCAGCTCTAGCATCTAAACCAGATGTAGGCTCATCCATGAAAATTATGGATGGATTGGCCACTAATTCAACTGCAATAGTTAGCCTCTTGCGTTGTTCAGTTGAAAGACCAGCCACACCAGGCAAACCAACCAATGAGTTTCTCAATGGATTGAGCTCCACGAGTTCCATGACTTCCTCAATGAACATCTACACCATTTATCAAATCCAAAAGTATGAACAAATAGCTCAAACTTTGTAAATTGCTATAGACCTTACTCAAAGTAAAAAGAAAAACCACAAAGTGTCTTGATTAAATACTAACCTTTCTTGTATTGGAATCAACTTCTGCTGATAAACGTAGCCATGCTGAGTAGAGCAATGATTCATAGACAGTAACATGAGGAGAATGAATATCATTTTGTTCGCAATAACCAGAGATTCGAGCAAACGTTTCTTGTCTTTTAAGGTAACCAGAAATCTTTATGCTCCCATCGATATATCCACCAGTTTTCCTACCAGCCAAAACATCCATCAAAGTAGTTTTTCCAGCTCCACTTACACCCATCAAGGCTGTGAGAACACCAGGCCTAAATGCACCATTAACACCCTTCAAAAGCACTAACCTATCCTCTATTACCCCTTGAACCTTCATTTCCTGCCAATTAATTAGAATCTCAAGAGTCGAGGTTCAAACTTCTTTGGACAAAAGAAAAGTTAACTGAAAACAATGTTCGAAGAATTCAAATCTTAAATTGTAACTTTGAAAATGACTTACTTGTGGCATGTCAACAGAATATACAACTTCGTCAAAGGTGATATAATGTGGTTCAAAAGGAAGAACCATTCCTCTTTTCTTTTTTTGGCTAGAGTCCACAACATTGTAAGATTCTCCTGAACTTGCTGCATAACAATTGAAAATTTGTTAACATTCTATAGACATTATGAATCACTAATCAACTATCCCAAACACATAAAAAAAGTAGTATGTTTATAGTGAGTTTTCATGAATAGTATGAAAAAGATAGATCGCCTAATTGTGGTAATTCACCTTCTTGGGCTATGCCATTAGGTGTGCTTCCTTCTGATTCTTCATTTATTGTTGCTTGTGGCTTGTCAAATGCTATAAAAATCATTCATGCTACTTAGTACAATATGAGTTTAGTTTTGATATAATGTCAGGAATCACAATCAAATATATATATGACTTTAAAATTAGTTATGATTGTCAAATATTTTTAATGATCTGAGAGTTATGATTGTTTGACAGTGCAAAATATCTTTACATAAATAACCAAATACGAAAATACTCACGATTAAGGTAAGTGAGAGCAACAGTGAATGCAATGTTGAAAAGTAACATAAATCCTATTAATGCACCAATCCCAATCCAATACCAATATGCATCTGTGAAGAATCCACGAGACTCCAAAATTTGAATTCCTAATGTTTTATTTGAATTTGGAGTAAACTACAATCAAAGAGCAAGTGAATTAGGCTTACAAGTTCCACTGCACTCTAGTAATATAGTACCATTGTAGCCTCTATTAGACCACATTTTGTACTAAATAGTACATGCACAACAATAGCGATTTCTTCAAATTCCAATATACTATAGTGGTATGGTGCCTGCTATGAGATAACAATGCTTTACGACCTCAACATCACTACGTTGGAAGCTAGGTAAGCTGCATTTTAGTATGATTCTCCAAAATATCAAGGATCGTGATGCGACTGTATTTTAAAATCTAGTAAAACTAGTAGTATAAACATGTTTCAAACAGATAAAGGCAAGGTTCTTTACCTCGCAACATTCGGATCGAATCCGATTACATAGTAAGTGAGAAAAACCCAAACAGCAACTTCTACAAATGTAACAGGAATCTTGAGGATCCATGTAGGTATAGCATATGCCCATGGAGGAAAAAACAGAAGGTCTCTTTGCTTGTAGAAACTAGAAAGCTTTGCAATGGTCATTGAAAGCTCAGATAATCCATTAAACATAAGCATAACTACTGTGAAAAATATAGCACCAGCATAGACACCACCATCATTCAAGGTATCTCGGTGCATCTCAGTTCTTAAAAATAGTGTCATTGTCACTGTTGCCATGAGGATAAGCTACAAAAACATAGGAAGAAAATATTCAAAGCTAAAAGATCGTATGCAAAATTTTCATACAATCAATTATAGTGACTAGAATTTGAGCTGGGTCTAATTCAACTCCACAAAACTGGCATGTAAAGCGAGGGATGCTTTGCAATTATAAATACATTTTTAAGTCATATCTCATCAACACGTGACTCTCAACACACCCCATCATGTCCAAGAATGGACATCTGAAGTGTGACTTCAGTGGCACGGTAGCAGGTGGCCTAAAAGATCTTAGATAGATTATGATACCATCTTAAAATTTAGGTTAGACCTAAATTAACCTACAAAAACGGTTTGTAAAGTGAAGGATGCCTCAAACTTATAAACACATTTTTAGAGGCTATACTTTATCCAAAATGAAAAATATTTTATTCATATATAGCAACTAGTATTTACCTGACATATCTTGAAGATGTAAACAAAAGAATTCCTTTTCATAAGCAAATACTCTCTTGAGAAATTAGCCTTTAAAAGTTCCTTCTTGTTAACACCATATTTTTTAGTGTTTAATGCAGCTGGGTGACTCTTAGACTTGTCAAGTGGAATTGCAAGCTCGTCTCCAATTCTCCTCCCAATATGGAATGACTGAAATGCCTCAGCAAATTGAGTAACAGTTACAAACCTGTATGGTTTTTCTTTGTGTACCCAATATTGCTCTTGATCCTTCTTGAAGTTACCTACAAGAAGATATAGATTATAATATGAGAAACGATGGCATCCAACAAGTTTTGGCAGCAATTTTAACGGTTAATCCAGTTCAAATTGGCTCTAATGCCAATTGTTAGAACAACGACACAATCTAAAAGAATAGAGAACGGAAAATGGGAAGCAAAGAACACAAGATGTTCGGTAACGAAATTTAGCGAAATATGTCTATGTCTCGACTGCAAAGCGACTATAGTTCCTTTGTATTAAAATTATTACTTAGGATTTACAAAGTACAACTTGTATTTAAATACTAAGATTCAGATTACAATAATACCATTGTCCACTTATCAGTATCTATGAGTAATACACAACAAAATATGTATTTAACTAATGAACATAACAAAGAGTCACATCTCATTAATCACCCACTAAACCTAATTAACCACAATTGTGAACATCATTGATCATTATTTTCATATGTTAAAAGTATTTGATTTTCTGGTGTTCAAATGTACATGATATCCTTAACCACAATTTATATTCAAATATTCAATTGAAGTATATGATTAATGACGTTCAAAATCATGGTTAATTGTATTTAGCTGATATTTAATGAACCACAGCACCTTATTATATCAATTAACCATTTGAGCATATATTTAAACTGCGTTAACCATCTAAATTATTGTCGAAAAATGTTGTCTCATTTTGTATTAAAATCACAAAGCTGTTGTACCTCTCTTTCGTTGTCCTCCAGAGATACCTCGTAACATTTCATCCCCTACCATTGTATCAGCACAAACATCCAACCCCAAAAGCTGCATTATTTTAAATTAAAAGTAAATATATTGTGTCCTGTAAGTACAGTTTACTTGGTAGCTGCAACAACATTGATATGCTGGGGCTTGGGTTCGAGTCCTAGATTTTGCACTTCTCCACACTTAAGGGTGTGTGAGTTTAGCCGCTACTTTATTTAAGTTGGAATCAACTCTAGAAGCAAAATAAAGTAAAACAACCAAATATATTAAAATCAATTTTATACTTTTAAGGTAAAATAATTTATGTTTGAATATGTTTACTTTATACCTTTTAAGGTAAAATAATTTATGTTTGAATACGTTCACGTGAAAGTGAATTGAACAATAGATGTTAGTGTAAAAATTTAAACATGCAGTGCATAGATAATCTTGCAAAACTTGTAAAGAATAAGAGAATCTCGTTATGGTAATACCTTTAATACATAATCTGTTACCACACTTTCCTGTTGTCCTCCAGTTGAAACTGCCTGTTATATTCAAAGTAAATCAAATGCACATTGATTATATCTATTTTGCCAATGAAATAATTTCATTAACTTGTATTGTTGCAAAATATTGATAATAGCATATGAAGCCTTGACACACATAAATAATGGACATGACACTGACACCAATAATAATTTGAAAAATTAGAAATAATTGAATGCAACTATATGCCATGGTGTCAGACACCAAGAGACATTCAGTCTGAAGTGTTGGGGCTGCATAGATAAAAAATTATTTCTCAGATTGAGATTGCCTGCAGGCGGGAAAAGCCTGCATTCACGAAGTCTCACATTTGGTGTTGTTGGATCAAGAACGAACGGTTCTGATGTCTTGATCCAATAACTCCATATGTGGCGACTACGTGAATAGGGCTTTTCCGACTGCAAGAAATTCGATTTCTTTTTTCCCACCTTCATGAAGACATCAATATCTTGATCTGGCTTAATCTTTGCTTCTTTTTCTCTTCTAGACAACTCAGACAACAAGTCTGTGGATCACAAAAATATTGTTATACTTTGTGACACTCTAAGTTAGATAGAAAAAAGGCAATGGATTTGAGTAGAAAATGACTGACCATAACGTGATCCAACTCCTTGGCACCTTGCTGAGAAAGCCAAGGTTTCTCTTACAGTCATTTCTCCAATATGAACATCATGTTGACTAATATATGCAGCAGTTCTCTGAGGTACAAATTCTTCCATTCCATGTCCATTATAGGTCACTCTCCCAGATACCTACATAACACAGTGACAACTTTTAGATAGTGTTGTCAAATAGCAACTATAGCAGAATTTAAACAAATGCTATTGTTCTTTGATATACTATTTAGTATAAAGTATGGTCAAGTAACGACTATTATAGCACTATAGTGGTGTGGAATTTAAACAAACCGCTATTTTTTGCAATCTCCGACTGACAACACTAATGTTAGATGAAAAATACCACTTCTAGAAGATATACTATTTAGTAGAATTTAAACAAATGCTATTATTTTACGATATACTATTTAGTACAAAGTATTGTTAGGCAACAACTATATAGTGCTATAGCACTGTAGCAAAGTGAATTGTGAACAAAAAACCACAATCTTCTGCGATCTCCTATTGATAACATTGATATTAGATGAAAAATACAACATTTAGAAGGTGATCAATATCTAAATTAGTGAAATTAAGAGAAATTGGTTTTCACCTTGAGATTGGGATCAAGCTTTCCTGACAAGGCCAAAGGAGTGTGGTTTTTCCAGAACTTGGAGGACCAAGAAGAAGTGTCATCCTTTGAGGTTTGACAATTCCACTTACATCTTTAAGGATAGTCATATGTTTCTTTTTGCTTTTGAGAATATGGAGAGAGGTGAAGATACTCTAGAAGACCAAAAGAATGAAATGTTGTGAGACTAATTGCAAAACAAAGAAACAACAAGGGAGAAAATAGAATCTTCATAGATTTACTTACCTCCAATGTATTAGTAATGGAGTTCATGAACGTAGGCAAAGCTCTGCCTCCCACATAAGCTTCTGCCTCAATAATTAGGTGCTCATATCTAACTTCAATTGTTGGAATCTCAATCCCAACTCTAAAAACCAAAACAAAAATAGAAAAATAAACACCACAGAGATAGAGAAAGAGAGAGATCAATATTCATCATTACATTATGAGATTACATCAACAAGTAGTAAAAAGAAAAAGAAAAAAAAGCTATGAAAAATTAAGGTCAGTTTTGATCGATTTATTTGACGTTAACTACTGGAATAAATACTTGTAAAGTTGCGAGAATATTAGAGAGAACTTATGAAAATAGTTTATAAGTCATGACATCTATGTATGCTTATTTGAGCTTATTTTTATACACTCTTCAGAATAGTTTATGAAAACATCTTATAATTTATGTGAAAAATTGTTTGATTTTAATTTATCATTTGTTATAAAAATAGCACGTGATTTTAAACTGTGATCCACAATATTGGATTTTAAAAAATCTGTTACAGCATCGCAACTGCAATTTCAACTACTTCAGATGCATTTCATCGCAATATAAAGTTTTGAATTGTAAACGCAACACAATTGCAATTTAAAACCATGAAATAACGTATACATAAATACATATGATATAAACTGTTTATAGATATTCTATAAACACTTAATTAAATTGTTTATCAAAATAGGACTTAAAAAATTTACCTATCAATTCTTTCCTTGAGCTTCAGCAAAAACTTCTCATTGTCCTCTTCAGCAACATTAATCAACCTATCCAACAGTTTCTGTCTCTCTTGAAATCCAAGATCAGTTAATATATCAATCTCATGAACAACTCCACGTGATGTAGCCAACAACCCTTTCCTCAAACGATTGTAAGTAAGGAGTTTTTCAAGAGCAGCCCATTTAAGAGCCTCTTCATCATCTTCTTCGCGCCTCAACGACTTCGAAAAAGCATCAATTGTACTGTTTCTCCAAACTGAAGTACTATTTGTTCTGAAACTGTTACTTGCTTTGTATATATCACTTCCCTCCATTTTGCTGCAAAGTTAACAACTTTTGAAAATTGAGCTTAAACCCACCAAAACCCAGAAACCTTTTTGCTTTTTCAAAGTTAATGCATATGAACTGATATGATAGACACCAGAAAGAAAGCTATTGGCAGAAACTGCATGAAAAAATGCAGGAATTTTTAGCAATGATCAATGAGTTGTTCTTTCCATAAGCTGAGATAGGAAAAGAAAATTTGCCTATTTATACATTAAATAGCAGGTGGCTACTTATGACTTTGATTTGTGCATGTTTTTTTTTAGTATTTATTATTTGTATATTTTTTGTTTTAATCATTTTGTTTTCAAGGGAATAGAGGTTCTGGTATTTTAGTATTCGGCCAAGGATCGTTCCAGTCGTCCAAGGATACAAAAATTAAGTTATAAAATGTATGATTACTGATATAGTATCAGAATTATCAAAATTACTTACACATTTTCAAATGCTTTTTTTTTCTTTTTGTAATTTTATAAATTTAAATTGAATAATGAAAAATATATTTGAGGACTAAATTAACTGACTAAAGATACATTTTAAGATCAAAATGATTAACAAAAGATAAAACTAAGTATTTTATTGTAGTTTTGATATATTTAAAGACTATATCGTAACAACACTTCAAAAATATAAAGAAAAAAAATCAAAATATAAATGGGTTTTTGTCTATACAACGCCTAACATAGATGCCTCTGTGATTCTAACTAGAATTTGATCTCAAATTCTCCAGAAAAATTCTTCTGAAATGGATGCTCCCCACCTATTTGATTATTTATTATTTGTACTGATTTCACTCATTGAAATTAAAAGGAAATAAATATCGATATAAAAAGAGATTTTGTGCACTTTTCTCACATGTTAGAATGGCTTATTATTCTACACACATTGAGAGTTGACAAAGAGTAATATAGTACTAGTACTGCATATGTCTTATAAAGTATATTAGATTTCTCACATAGTATTGTATAAATATTGTTTTGGTGATAACAGTTAGCTTCATTAGTTTGGAGTATAGCATTGCACAACACAACCAACCAACACTTTATTTTCCATGTGACTCAATCTTCGATTTAATTATAGAAGTTTGCCTTTTTCTATTTGAATATTAAAATACAGATACTACCTTAATATATGATATTATCTATATTCATCAACGTCTCTTACTTTTTTATTTTCTACAATTAGTATATATGTTTTAAAAATACACAAATTAAAACATGTTGTATTTAACATCAAAAGTTTGATGTCCAATAAACATTTTCCTCTCTTTGTACTCCCTCCATATTTCAGAATATTAGAATTAAAAAAATTTGTCAATATTTTTAGATTGTACAAATTCTTAGATAAATTGTTATTTATTCAACTTCCCAAGTTAGTGCTATTTAATTAGATACATTGTGTATTCATTGTAACACCATTATAAATATACAAATTGTGTCCCTTTTTGTATAAAAAATTTTTATATATATATATGAACTATATGACAAACAAAAATTACACAAATTCTATATGAATTAATGTTGTAAAAAGTAATTATAATGAATTAATATGATTTGTGATTTTTATATACATTTTGGAGGATGTAAGACTTGAAAGTTTATGAACTTATTATTTTGATGTTTCTTTAAAGGGAAATGCTTACGTGCACGAAGATTTTGTTTTTCAAATGGCACGAATGAGTTGCCAACTTGTTTATAGTTGTTTCTCTCCCTTTTAATTTCATTTTTCGCTACTTATAGCAATATAAAATTATATTATTTTAACTTTTTTTAACAATGTCATCCATATTTAATTTTTTTTAAAGATTAAATATATTTTTAGTTCTTAAAATATTTAAATATTTTAATTTTAATCTATATAAAATATAATATAATTTGATATTAACAAAAAAGTAAAAATACACTAACAATACACATAAATATTTCAGAAATCAATGATAAATTACTTAACCAAAAATTTAATTTTATCAAATAAACTAATTTCTTCCACATATAGTTAACTATTAAGAGTAATGTAATATCTATGGTTTTTAATACCATCCATTTTCAGAAGAAAAAAAAAATTGTTGATGTTCGCTCATATCGAATAATATGTGGTCTTTGACATGACCAATTCAATTATATATTGGCAAAACATGTATAAGACCGAGAGAATGTTGAATTTTGTGATAGTCTTCATGAGCCCCTAACTCAAAATACAGTACTGGCTAAGTGAATCATTCTCAGACATTTAAACAAACATATAAAGTGAAAACATAAAACAAACAAAAATACCGCATTGAGATGGAAAATAAAAATGTCTCACTAAAATGATGAATACAATAACATTACTCGGTCGACATAATCATAAAAAATAAAAAAAGTAAAAACCACTTATTAAGTTTGAGGGCCTACTTCTAAACAGGCCAAATATATTAAATAAAATATTTCAAGACAACTTGGTACAAATTCACTTAAATAACATGCATACAGAAAACCTCAAATTATCCAAAAATATACCATGACTCAAATTAAATAGGTTTCATGCCTCAAGTTATCTAGTAATTCAACGATACAATAGTCACATAACACAAATTTAATAGGGCTCAAGCCTTAACTTGTCCAATAAAGTGCTAAAATCAAATATAAGAAATAGCATCAGAAATATAGTAATAATGTAAGTTTAATGATCATACTCTATCAGTATAAATAACTTTAAACTAATGAATAATATCAGTCATTGATTATATAGTTATTGATTGATGAAAGTTACAATCATAAAAGAAGATGTTAAGATCAATGGTTGCTTGGGTTGGATCAATTGTAGATGCAAATTCAAGTTCAACTTTTGGTTCTAATGTTGCAGGCTGAGTTGGTGTGTTTGGATTAATCTCATGACCATATATTGTGTTGTTGCAAATTTTTTCATCTTGCAAGGACTAAATCATTTTTTTTTTCATCTTGCAAGGACCAAAATCAAATTCCTTGCATTTTATAAGAACTAAATCAATTTTATTATTTTATAAAAACTAAAATCAAATTTCTTTCATTTTATACGGAACAATTGTATATTTAAATTCATAGTTATTAACCGTTAAAAAACTAATAGAATAAGAATGTACGGACTAAAACAAAAACGTTTGCATATTACAGAGATTTAAACTAAATTTTTTATTTTACATAGACTAATTGCATATAAAAATTATATATATATATATATATAACTTTTATAATTGATAAATTTGCTTTAAAAACACTGACACAAAAAGGTATTATTTCTTATTAAAATAAATAAATTAAGAAACAATCCCAAAATATTACCATTTTCCTAAATAATAATAATAATAATAATAATAATAATCTTGACCTAAAAAAATGCATATGTTGTAATAAGTTTTTTCAAAAATGCAACCCATATTATTAGAAATCTAGATATAATTATTAATATATTTGACCTATTTTGTTCTTTTGACTAAAGACCTATTTAATGCATCAATTGTTTAAAATAAATTTTGAAATAAATTAGTGTTATTTGATTTGATAAAAATGCAAAAAATAATTCATATTTAACCGTAAGTTAGTCAAACTCGCGAGTCTATCTAATAAAACACTAATTACCACTAAAATAACACAAAATCTTGTTAATGGCACATATACATAATAGAACACCAATTACATTAAAATTATTCAACATTCTAATTTCAAACTCTAAAATAAAATTGTTCTGCAAAAATCCATATAAAGTTGTTCCAAAAAATAGACACAACAAAGAACAACTAACATAGAGAAAACAACACATTGCAAACAAGAAAATAAATGAAATAGAAAAGAGGAACACAAACCAGTGGAGAGTGTGGGAGATGTGTTGAAGGCAGAACATGAAAGCAGGACACAAGAGACATACAAGCAGAACGTGAGAAGCAGAATGCGAGCGAGGAGCAAAAATGCAAAATGTGAAGCAATGAGAAGGAAGAGAAAGTAAGAAACAATTCAGTTTGATTATGTTCTTTTATGTTTACAGGAAGCCAATAGATGAGACAAGAAAATAAAGATTTGTGACCCTTGAAATTATTGTATGTGAATGGCATGACACGAGACATTTATTTCTAGAAAGAAATCATAACTTTTAACTTGGTAATCATGAAAAAAGAAATGTCAAAAATACATTGATTAAAATGAATATGAAAATGTCGATGAGGTTAGAAAGAAGAAAATTTGCTAACCATTCATTTTTTAAGCTAAAACAAAGTTTATAAATTGACTATTCTTTAAGCAATATAAATCAAAACAGTTCTCTATGTAAATTGTAAGAAATCTGGAAAAATTCAAGTGTATATTTTCATGATGCTGAAAATATTTTGTACTAGAACGTCTTTAAAATTCTATCCACATGAATAACCTTGATTGTACTTAGACTTTTAAACATTTAGCAAATTTGTTGTACCCTGCGGTTTTGCCAATAATTTTGTACGAAAATTTCTTGTGATGAGTCGTGAAATTTGATTTAAGTCGATGATCCCAAACACCTCTAGATTTGTCAAGATTTACCATATTACAGTTTAGATAGAAATCATAAATGAGAGTAAAATAAAAAAAATATTAATAATGAGATAAATTGTGAAATCTAATTAGTCTATAAGAAAAATAAAAGTAGTTTTTAGTCTCTTAGAAAATTAAACCGAGGTAATTTAGTCAATACTTTCTTTACACTTTGTTTGATTGATGAGGAAAAGAAAAGAAAGTGAAAAAAGAGAGAAACATAATAGAAAATAGGTTGATTATTTAGTAGTTTGATATAAGAGAAAATAAATAAAAAATGATGATAAAAAAGAAATGTATATTTATAAAATAAATTAAAATACATATTTAATTACAAGCAATAAAAAATTGTAAAATATATATATAAAATAAATTCTCTAACAATCAAACAAAATATTTAAATTTAATAAACTGTAAATATTGTATTTTTATTCTTTTTATATTTTTTAATTTTTTTGGTTATTGACATTTACATCATTTTATCAATACACATTTATTTTCGATTTTTCTTATGGTGTGTTTGGGAGTTTAGAAGGAGAGGAGATGACTTTGAAAAAAGGAAGAAAGAAATAGAAAGAATAGAAAACTTTGGAGGATTTATTTTTCTTCATAAAACAAAATCCTCGTAGTTTGGGAAACTCATAAATTGCATTAGAGGAGTATTTTAGAGGAATTTGATAAATTCTTCGAATCCAATCTATTTTATTATAATCCTCTCCACATTAAAAATATATCAATCATGAAGATTCATTTGTCATTCTTTACAAAAATAATAAACCAAAAAAGATGAAAAATTTCTCTATTTTTTCCCCTTTATTCACCTTCCCCCAAAGCCCTCCCTCATCTTCAAACTCCCAAACAAAGCTTTAGCCTTTGTTTGAGAATTGGAAAGAGAGGAGAAAATAAGGAAATAGAAAGAAATTTTATACATTTTTTAAGAGAGTGATTTTGTAGAAAATGATAATTTTGATTAATATATTTTTAATTTATATTGTACTATAACAACATAGAAGTGATTTGAAGAATTTGTATAAACCCTTCAAAATCCTCTAAAATCTTCCTCAATACAACTTTTTAGTTCATCCAAAATAGGAGCATTTTGTAGTATGAATAAAAATAAATCCCTCAAAGTCTTCTCTCCCAAATCTCTTCATACCTTCCATTTATTCCTTTCCTTTTTTCAAAAGTCCTCCCCTCTGCTCTTCAAACTCGTAAGCAAAACCTTATAATTTAATTTATATGCACTAACTTTGTAAAATTATTTTACATTGTTATGCAATAAGAAGTGACATTTTTTACATTAACTTAACTCATTTTAATTGAATTAAAATTTAAAAACATAAACATCAAAATTATTTTAAAAAAACCCAAAAAAATAAGCATAACTTAGTAACTAACCCAATAACTCTTATCGCCTTTTTTTCATTGAATGGAGAACTACTATTATTTGTAATTTTTTTTTTATTTTAATTCAATTGAAATATATTATAGATATGTTTGTTGCATATTATAAAAAAAGTAATTTTGATGTTCAATAATTTAGATATTGAATATGTTTGTTTTTCTCACTTTTTAAAATAATCCATTTATGAAAAATGTGTTTTGAGATAAACCTATTCTACTATTCTTGCTTTATGCTTTGCTATTGATCCATCATCGTTCAACTTCAGCTGATACACCCACTTTACTGCAATTTGTGTCTTCCTTTTTCACAACTAGTTAATAGTTGTTTTGGGTTGGCCCAAGCGCAATCCAATATCTCATGTAACACCTCGAGTTTAAAACACAGCGCGAATGTATTTTTTTTTTAACCAAAATAAATAAAAAGAATTTTTAGAATTAATTCAAAGGAATTAAATTTAAATTAAGTCATTTCTTAAAATAATTTGTCGTAATCCAAAACGACCAAAAGTAATTAAATAACTACCTCACGATTAATCAAGTAAAATATTTTTGAGAATTTAATCTTCAAAATATATCAAAAAAAAGATACACCCAAAATGTATCCTGGACCAAAATATTATCAAAGTGCGGAAAAGATCAGCGGAAAATTTATACAATAATTTCCAAAATAAATAATTATGTAACACCCCGAGTTTAAAACACAGTGCGAGTGTATTTTTTTTAAAAACGAATACATAAATAAAAGAGTTTTCAGAATTACGTTTCAAGGAAATTAAAATCAATTCAAATTAAATATCATTCGACTTCGTAATCAAAAATAGTAAGGTAATTAGAACAACAACATCACCATTAAATCGAATGAGATATTTGGGAGAAATTGATCTTTATAATATGCTAAAATAAAGATACATCAAACTGGATTCTCAATCCACCAAAATATTCATCAGAGTGCGGAAAAGTTTTACAATAATTCCCAAAATAAATATTTACAACCACTGAGCTCAAAATCCTATACATAAGTCTACTCTGATCATACACTAAGCTATGGTAGCATGGTCTCCACCGCCTCATCCACAAGTCTTATCATCACCCAGCTGTCCACCCCTTTACGTAGCCCACAATGTAAAGATCAAGGAACATTAACGACGTTCCCTGTCGTTAGTGTGACCGTCGGGGGTACGGGTTTGATTCACATCTGAGGGCAAAGCCCAATTTTCCACAATAATTGTAAAGGGTCACCAACCGAAATTAACAATTACCACATAGCATTTATATCAGCAATCACAAACATATTCATGGCATATCATATAACAATGATGATAAATAAGGATGCTCAATTTTGAAATACATGACATTCATACTTTTCAAAACAGCAACCAAATAAATATGAAAATTATGTTGTAAGCACAAACATCAAATCAGCAGTCACACCAATTCATCAGAAATTCCAGAATCTATAAAGTACTTACACACACAATTTTCAAACATCACATACCCAAAACGTGACCCACCGGTCAATCACCCAATGCAATATGTATATGCTCATATATACAATTTTCTTGGAATTACCAAGGTGCAGTCGCTCAACAGACCAGCACAATTTAACGGCCCTCAAGACCAGGGTGCAATCGCTCAACAGATCAGCACCAGTGCAGACGCTCAACAGTCCAGCACTCGTGCAGTCGCTCAACAGACCAGCACGTTTGACATAAACCAAGGTACAATCGCTCAACAGATCAGTACCTAGTGCAGTCGCTCAACAGACCAGCACTCGTGCAATCGCTCAACAGATCAGCACGTGGCTGCGCATTTCAGGGTACAGACGCTCAACAGTCCAGTACCAGTGCAGTCGCTCAACAGACCAGCACTTATATACCAAGGTACAATCGCTCAACGATCAGTACCTAGTGCAGACGCTCAACAGTCCAGCACTCGTGCAATTGCTCAACAGATCAGCACGTGGTTACGCATTACTCTATGGCCCATCGCAGGTACCACTTGACTATGCAATGCATGAATATGCAGTGTTTCACTTCTCTGGAAACAGTATGCAAAATCAGGAAATTCATGCCTTTCAATCATATTTAAAATAACTCAACACAGTCAAAATTATCATCATCACAAACATGACCAAACAGCCAAGTAATCATCAACATTTGAAATGTTTTCTCAACCTCTTGAAAATTTCAAACACAGTGTTAAAAACTGAATTTTCTGGAATTTACGAATCTGTATTCGAATACAGAGAAAACAGAACCAGAATGATCAGCCTTAGAACATCAGAAACCGAACCAGAATGAGGATCATCAGAAGAAAAACAGAATGATTCACACCAGAATCATCAGAAGCAGAAACAACAGAATGATTCATACCAGAATCATCAGAAGCAGAAACAACAGCATGATTCATACCAGAATCATCAGAAACAACACAGAATGATTCTGTAACACCCCGAGTTTAAAACACAGCGCGAGTGCATTTTTTTTTTAAATCAATAATAAAAATGATTTTCCTGATTTAATTCGAAAGGAATTAAAATAAAGTTTCCGTAAATCAATAAGTACTCAATTTTGGGAAATTTAATAATAAACATTAAGGCATTTTTAAAATGTTAACAATATCAGAGTGCAGAATAATACAGCAGAAAAAGTCGTACATTAATTCCCAAAATAAAATTTCATTTCCCAAAACTCAAGACCCTATACAAAAGCTCAACAGATCAGTACCTAGTGCAGACGCTCAACAGTCCAGCACTCGTGCAATCGCTCAACAGATCAGCACGTGGTTACGCATTTCAGGGTACAGATGCTCAACAGTCCAGTACCAGTGCAGATGCTCAACAGTTCAGCACCTATATACCAAGGTACAATCGCTCAACAGATCAGTACCTAGTGCAGACGTTCAACAGTCCAGCACTCGTGCAATCGCTCAACAGATCAGCACGTGGTTGCGCATTACTCTGTGGCCCATCGCATGTACCACTTGACTATTCAATGCATGAATATGCAGTGTTTCATTTTCTCTAGAAACAAAATGCAGAACAGAAATTCATGCCTCTCAATCATATTTAATTATTTCAGCACAGTCATAAATAACAACATCACAATCATGAATTAACAGTAAATTAATCATTCGCACTTTGAAATGTTTTCCCAACCTCTCAAAAATTCAGACACAGAATTAAAACTGGGATTTTTCTGAGATTTACGAATCTGTATTCGAATACAGCTCTTCTGTATTCGAATACAGAAGCCAAAAATTGTGTAGATTCACATGACAGTGATTAAAACTTGTTTTTCTGCAAAACACGAATCTGTATTCGACTACAGCATGTCTGTAGTCGACTACAGATGCGAACACAGTGTTAAAATTTCACTTCTGTACTCGAATACGACATGGTCGTAGTCGAATACAGATGCGAATACAGAAGCAAAACTCTCTCCTCTGTATTCGAATACAGGGGCTCGTATTCGAATACAGGTTTGAAAACTTTAAATAAAACAGAAACCTGGAAGGTTGTATTCGAATACACACATGCTGTAGTCGAATACACCTTCGAAAACCAGTGAAAATTCAACCCTTTTCAAAACTGATTCTTTTAAAACAAACAGCCAACAACAAGCAGATTCTGCACTTTTCAAGAAAAACCTTTCCTCCTTTAAAATCCCTTTTTCTTTAAAAAAACCATCAACACCACCAAAATCACACAAAACAACCAGAATCAGAATCATCATATCATCAAGATCACCCAGAACAACCAGAAGCAGAATCATTATTATCATCAGAGTCACACAAGACATCCAGAAGCGGAATCATTCACATCATCAGGATTATCCAGAACAAAACAGAATCAGAATTGTCCAGCTTTTTAAACCATCAACACATCATGTAACACTTTAGTTTTCTCACTCATCAGAACAACATGCAGCATTTTCAGTGTTCACACTCAACAGAAACAAACATGCAACATCTCAGAGTTCACAAACACCAGAGCAAACATGCATGCATTTAGTTTTCCCAAAACACCAGAGCAAACATCCATGTGTTTAGTTTTCTCAAAACACAACCGAATGACAAACAAAACATCACAGAACACCAAGCACCAACAGAATGCATTTTGCATTTTAATGCTATTTTCAAAATAGTTTTAAGACATGCATTTTAATCATAACTAAAATGGCATGCAAACATTTTCCAGCATTCACACAGAATGTAAAACAACATATTTTACCAGTAAAAACAGCCAACAACAACTTATCAGAATAATCACTTCTCAAAAAAATGCATTTTCTCTCAAAATAACATTTTCGAAAACAACTTTTTAAAAAAAAAAACAGAATTGAAACAGCACAATTTATGGCCCTAATGCAGCTAAAAGATGGAAGGTGCCCTTACCCTTATAGCGTGCTCTGCTATTTCTCTTGTTCCTGCTGCGTTCCCTTTTCCGCGTCCAAAAACGGTGAAACTGTTCCCTGAGTTTGCTGCTGCAAAACTGGGTTCTTTCTCTTCGTATTGAGGTGGGAATTAACTTTACTACTGGAGGTTTTCAGGTTTGAGGCTGGGATTCTCAGTTAATGGTGTTTGAAGGAATTTTCCTCTCTTCAAATTTCAGTTCGGAAATGGCAGAAACAGAGACAGAAATGGGAGAGGTGATGGAGTTGGTACATGCAATATGGGCAGTAAGGAAGAAGGAATGGTGTTCTGACTTCACCATCCTTCTCACTCCTATTTATAGGCTCTCATGGTGCCACCTCACTTGCCACATGTCTGATTTTCCAGCTTTCTAATTATCTTGCAATTAGCCACTAATCCTTACTTATTGGTCCAATTAATTTAATTACTTGAAATTAAATTAATTTACTTCTTCATCCAATAATTTTAATTCATACTTCAAAATAAATATTTATATATATATTCACTCAAAACATACATATATTAAATATTTACAAAAATTCCCAAAATGCCATTGACATTAATTCCAATATTAATATTTAAAATTAAGGGTCTTACAATACTACCCCCCATAAATTAGTTTCGTCCTCGAAACTACATGTCCGTAAATAATTGAGGGTATTGTTCCTTCATTTTACTTTCCAATTCCCAGGATGCGTCTCGAGTAGTCGGATTCCAAATCACCTTGACTAGTGGGACTTCCTTGTTTCTCAACTGCTTAATCTTCCTGTCTTCGATCCTCACCGGAAATACTTCAAACGACAGGTTGTCTCTTAGCTGAATTGTATCAGGCTCGATTACATGTGTCGGGTCTGCAATGTACTTCCTTAGCTGCGACACATGAAATACGTCGTGAATGTTGGACAGTATTGGAGGTAACGCAATCCGATAGGCCAATGGTCCAATACGTGCAGTAATCTGGTATGGCCCAATAAATTTTGGAGTCAACTTCCTTGACTTAATAGCTCTGCCAACACCAGTTGTAGGCGTAACCCTCAGAAATACATGATCGCCTTGCTCGAATTCCAAGGGTCTGCGGCGCTTGTCCGCATAACTCTTCTGACGATCTTGTGAAGCCTTCATTTTCTCTTGTATTCTCTTGATCTTCTCTGTGGTCTGTTCCACCATCTCTGGTCCGACGATCATACTTTCTCCGTCCTTATACCAGCATAAAGGCGTTTGACACTTGCGTCCATATAATGCTTCATAGGGCGCCATCCCAATGTTAGCTTGGAAACTGTTGTTGTAGGTGAACTCAATCAATGGCAGAACGTCATCCCAACTCCCTCTGTCATCCAACACGCATGCTCTTAAGAGATCCTCCAAGGACTGATTCGTCCTCTCTGTTTGTCCGTCTGTTTGTGGATGGTAGGCTGAACTCAAATTCAGTTTTGTGCCCAAAGCTTCATGCAGTGCTCCCCAGAAATGATATGTGAACTTTGGGTCGCGGTCCGATACAATACTTGATGGTACGCCGTGTAACCTTACAATCTCAGCGATGTAGATTTCCGTCAGCTTCTCTACTTTATAAGTGGTCGTTACCAGTAAGAAATGTGCGGACTTTGTCAAATGGTCCACTATTACCCAAATTGAATCATTCTTTTTCCTTGTCTTGGGTAGTCCTGTTATGAAATCCATGGAAATGCTGTCCCACTTCCATTCCGGTATGTCCAAAGGTTGCAGCATTCCAGCAGGTCGTTGATGTTCCACTTTCGCTTTCTGACAAGTCAAACAAGCTGATACATATTCTGCTACATCCCTCTTCATCCTTGGCCACCAGAAGTTTTGTCTTAAGTCCTGATACATCTTGGTCGCTCCAGGATGAATACTTAACTTACTCTTATGCACCTCTTACAAAATTGCTCTTCTCATCTCTGCAACTTCCGGTACACAAACCCTTCCGTTACATCTCAGAATATCATATGTTCTGATGCTGAATTCAGTGGTCTGTCCTTGTGCTATCATATTCCTCTTTTCTTGGATCAATGCGTCATTTTGCGAGTTTGCAATCTCCTCCAGTAATCCACTCGAAAGTGTTATCATTCCACACTTTAACATTCCTGGTGCAAACTTCACGTCCATGTGTAGGTCTCTAAATGCTTCCCACAACTCTTGTTTTCTGGCCATTATCATTGAAGATACTGTCACACTCTTCCTGCTCAATGCATCAGCCACTACATTGGCCTTCCCAGGGTGATACTGCAAGGAGAAGTCAAAATCCTTTAGAGTCTCCATCCACCTTCTCTGACGCATGTTCAATTCTTTCTGATCGAACAGATACTTCAAGCTTTTGTGATCACTGAACACCGTAAATGTGCATCCATAAAGGTAGTGTCTCCAGACCTTTAGCGCAAACACTACTGCAGCAAGCTCTAGATCATGGGTAGGGTAGTTCCATTCGTGAGTCTTTAACTGCCTTGAGGCGTAAGCTACCGCTTTCTTGTGTTGCATCAAAACACATCCCAGACCTTGGTGAGATGCATCACAGTAAACTTCATAAGGTTCATCTGGCTGTGGCAGAACTAACACTAGTGAGGTTGTCAACTTTTCCTTCAACAACTGAAAACTTTCCTCACACTTCTCTGTCCATGCAAACGACTGGTTTTTCCTAGTTAGTTGTGTCAGAGGAGCTACAATCTTAGCGAATCCTTCGATGAATCTTCTGTAGTACCCTGCTAATCCGACAAAACATCTTATGCCTGTGACAGTCTGAGGCTGTTTCCAGGCAAGAATCGTCTCAATTTTCGCTTGATCCACAACGATTCCTTCTTTGGTTATTACGTGTCCCAAGAAATTTACTTCCTTTAGCCAAAACTCGCACTTCGACAAATTGGCATACAGCTGCTTTTCGCGTAAAACTTCAAGAACTTGGCGTAAGTGCTCTTCATGTTCTCCTTCATCCTTCGAATAAATCAAGATATCGTCGATGAATACCACCACAAACTTATCCAGAAACGGGCTGAATATCCTATTCATGTAATCCATGAAAATTGCTGGTGCATTCGTAACTCCAAAAGGCATAACGAGATATTCATAATGTCCGTAACGAGTTCTGAAAGCAGTCTTCTGAATATCTCCCTCTCTTACCCGAATCTGATGGTATCCCGATTTCAAGTCAATCTTAGAAAACACCGATGCGCCCTTCAATTGATCCATCAAATCATCGATGCACGGTAAAGGGTAACGGTTTTTTATGGTCACCTTGTTAAGCTGTCGATAATCCACACATAGACGCGAACTTCCATCCTTCTTCTTAACCAACAATACCGGTGCTCCCCACGGCGACACACTTGGTCTGATAAATCCCTTCTCCAACAAGCCTTCAATCTGACTTTTAAGCTCACTTAATTCCAATGGCGACATCCGGTACGGCGCAATTGAAATAGGTCCAGTTCCTGGGTGTAAGTCAATGAAGAACTCCACCTCTCTCACTAGGGGTAATCCTGGAATCTCAGATGGAAATACGTCTGGGTATTCCTTGACTAACATCACATCTTCTATATTTATATCCATCTTGGTCTCCAAGTTAGCCAATGATAAGAACTCCTGAGTTCCTTCTCTCAGCGATACTCCGAGTTGGTTAGTAGTCAAATATCGAGCGACTCCAGGTTCGGGGAAAAGAACCAGTTTTCGAGCACAATCCAAAACTACGTAATTATAAGACATCCAAACCATGCCGAGAATGATCTCGAGGGATTGTAGGGGTAGACAGATTAGATTAACTAAGAAGTCCCTACAAAACCATCATTACTTCAGTCACACCACAACTCACGCAAGACTTGAAACTTTAACAACTTGCTTCTTATGCATGATCAGCTAATGACTCAAAACAAACACTTTAATCAGAGCTTAAACCCAAAAATTAACCAAATGCTCTGATACCACAATTGTAACACCCCGAGTTTAAAACACAGCGCGGGTGCATTTTTTTTTTTAAATCAATAATAAAAATGATTTTCCTGATTTAATTCGAAAGGAATTAAAATAAAGTTTCCGTAAATCAATAAGTACTCAATTTCGGGAAATTTAATAATAAACATTAAGGCATTTTTAAAATGTTAACAGTATTAGAGTGCAGAATAATACAGCAGAAAAAGTCTTACATTAATTCCCAAAATAAAATTTCATTTCCCAAAACTCAAGACCCTATACAAAAGTCTAGACTGATCATGCACTAAGCTACAGTAGCACGGTCTCCACCGTATCCTCGATAAGTCTCGTCTTCAGCCAAGCGTCTGTCCCTCTGCGTTGTCCACGTAGACTTCGTACGTGAAGATCAGGGAAAACTAACGACGTTTCCGTCGTTAGTGTATCCGTCGGTAGGACGGGTTCGGGTAATATCTGAGGGCAAAGCCCAAAGTCCACAATATAAAGCAAGGGGTCACCGACCGAAAATAACAGATATTCACATAGCATATATTGCACAACAACATGTATAAACATGGTATAACATATGATGATGAGGAAATAATCATGCTCATTTGAAAATTTATGACTTTCATGCCTTTTCAAAACAGCAGTTAATGATTATGAAGTATGCGGTAAGTACAAACACACATCAACAAAACACAATCTTTAATTCAGAATTTCAGATTCTCGACAGCACTCACACACATTAATTTCCAACATTCATCATATAAACAATCGTGACACAACGATCAAATCCCTCAATGTAACGCATATATGCTCATGCATAATTTTCTTGGAATCACCAAGGTGCAGTCACTCACAGACCAGCACAATTTAACGGCCCTCATGACCAGGGTGCAATCGCTCAACAGATCAGGACCAGTGCAGACGCTCAACAGTTCAACACATCGTGCAGTCGCTCAACAGACCAGCACGTTTGACATAACCCAAGGTACAATCGCTCAACAGATCAGTACCTAGTGCAGACGCTCAACAGTCCAGCACTCGTGCAATCGCTCAACATATCAGCACGGGGTTGTGCATTTCAGGGTACAGACGCTCAACAGTCCAGTACCAGTGCAGACGCTCAACAGTCCAGCACTTATATACCAAGGTACAATCGCTCAACAGATCAGTACCTAGTGCAGACGCTCAACAGTCCAACACTCGTGCAATCGCTCAACAGATCAGCACGTGGTTGCGCATTTCAGGGTACAGACGCTCAATAGTCCAGTACCAGTGCAGATGCTCAACAGTCCAGCACTTATATACCAAGGTACAATCGCTCAACAGATCAGTACCTAGTGCAGACGCTCAACAGTCCAGCACTCGTGCAATCGCTCAACAGATCAGCACGTGGTTGCGCATTTCAGGGTACAGACGCTCAACAGTCCAGTACCAGTGCAGACGCTCAACAGTCCAGTACCAGTGCAGACGCTCAACAGTCCAGCACCTATATACCAAGGTACAATCGCTCAATAGATCAGTACCTAGTGCAGACGCTCAACAGTCCAGCACTCGTGCTATCGCTCAACAGATCAGCACGTGGTTGCGCATTACTCTGTGGCCTATCGCGGGTACCACTTGACTATGCAATGCATGAATATGCAGTGGTTCATTTTCTCTAGAAACAGAATGCAAAACAGAAATTCATGCCTCTCAATCGTATTTAATTATTTCAGCACAGTCGTAAATAACAACATCACAATCATGAATTAACAGTAAATTAATCATTCGCACTTTGAAATGTTTTCCCAACCTCTCAAAAATTCAGACACAGAATTAAAACTGGGATTTTTCTGAGATTTACGAATGTGTCTTCGAATACAGCTCTTCTGTATTCGAATACAGAAGCCAAAAATTGTGTAGATTCACACTCTGTATTCGAATACAGCCCTCTGGTATTCGAATACAGAGGCAGATTTCAGTGCAGATTCAGCCTCTTTCATTACATCAGTAAAGTTTTTAAAACTTCATCACCACTACATCAAAATCTCATCAAAAGTTCCACTTTAACTCCCCACTACATTCCCAGTATTCCCGAGACACTCAGGGTTCTCAAAACACTCTTAAATTTGGAAATTTTCTGAAAACACGAATCTGTATTCGAATACAGACTTCCTGTATTCGAATACATAAGCAGAAACTGAAATTTAACATTCTGTATTCGAATACAGCATGGCTGTAGTTGAATACATGAGTTCAACCTTTGAAAAATTCAGCTTTTTATCTCCTGTCACTTAAAGATTTTCAAACATCTTTCTCTCCTCTTTAAAACCTTTTCACATACTTCTTTTCAAATCATTTAAACCTTCTCAGAGTTTCTCAACACTTCAAAACTCACATGACAGTGATTAAAACTTGTTTTTCTGGAAAACACGAATCTGTATTCAAATACAGCTTCCTTGTATTCGAATACAGAAGCTAAAAACTGAGTTTCTGGAAAAACTCGAATCTGTATTCGACTACAGCATGTCGGTAGTCGACTACAGATGCGAACACAGTGTTAAAATTTCACTTCTGTACTCGAATACGACATGGTCATAGTCGAATACAGATGCGAATACAGAAGCAAAACTCTCTCCTCTGTATTCGAATACAGGGGCTCGTATTCAAATACAGGTTTGAAAACTTTAAATAAAACAGAAACCTGGAAGGTTGTATTCGAATACACACATGCTGTAGTCGAATACACCTTCAAAAACCAGTGAAAATTCAACCCTTTTCAAAACTGATTCTTTTAAAACAAACAGCCAACAACAAGCAGATTCTGCACTTTTCAAGAAAAACATTTCCTCCTTTAAAATCCCTTTTTCTTTAAAAAAACCATCAACACCACCAAAATCACACAAAACAACCAGAATCAGAATCATCATATCATCAAGATCACCCAGAAAAACCAGAAGCAGAATCATCATTATCATCAGAGTCACACAAGACATCCAGAAGCAGAATCATTCACATCATCAGGATTATCCAGAACAAAACAGAATCAGAATTGTCCAGCTTTTTAAACCATCAACACATCATGTAACACTTCAGTTTTCTCACTCATCAGAACAACATGCAGCATTTTCAATGTTCACACTCAACAGAAACAAACATGCAACATCTCAGAGTTCACAAACACCAGAGCAAACATGCATGCATTTAGTTTTCCCAAAACACTAGAGCAAACATGCATGTGTTTAGTTTTCTCAAAACACAATAGAATGACAAACAAAACATCACAGAACACCAAGCACCAACAGAATGCATTTTGCATTTTAATGCTATTTTCAAAATAGTTTTAAGACATGCATTTTAATCATAACTAAAATGGCATGCAAACATTTTCCAGCATTCACACAGAATGTAAAACAACATATTTTACCAGTAAAAACAGCCAACAACAACTTATCAGATTAATCACTTCTCAAAAAAATGCATTTTCTCTCAAAATGACATTTTCGAAAACAACTTTTTTTAAAAAAAAAAACAGAACTGAAACAGCACAATTTATGGCCCTAATGCAGCTAAAAGATGGAAGGTGCCCTTACCCTTATAGCGTGCTCTGCTATTTCTCTTGTTCCTGCTGCGTTCCCTTTTCCGCGTCCAAAAACGGTGAAACTGTTCCCTGAGTTTGCTGCTGCAAAACTGGGTTCTTTCTCTTCGTATTGAGGTGGGAATTAACTTTACTACTGGAGGTTTTCAGGTTTGAGGCTGGGATTCTTAGTTAATGGTGTTTGAAGGAATTTTCCTCTCTTCAAATTTCAGTTCGGAAATGGCAGAAACAGAGACAGAAATGGGAGAGGTGATGGAGTTGGTACATGCAATATGGGTAGTAAGGAAGAAGGAATGGTGTTCTGACTTCACCATCCTTCTCACTCCTATTTATAGGCTCTCATGGTGCCACCTCACTTGCCACATGTCTGATTTTCCAGCTTTCTAATTATCTTGCAATTAGCCACTAATCCTTACTTATTGGTCCAATTAATTCAATTACTTGAAATTAAATTAATTTACTTCTTCATCCAATAATTTTAATTCATACTTCAAAATAAATATTTATATATATATATATATTCACTCAAAACATACATATATTAAATATTTACAAAAATTCCCAAAATGCCCTTGACATTAATTCCAATATTAATATTTAAAATTAAGGGTCTTACAGATTCATCCAGAATCATCAGAAACAACACAGAATGATGTTGGAACCAAGTTGGTTCTAAATAATCTGGATTTTGATGTGTACAAATACACTTGATGGAATCTTATTTTGAATTTGAATTACTACAGTAAAAACCATCAGAAGATGAATGTATCAGAGGATACATTCTGAATTTACAGAAGATGCATTTCTGGAATTATCAGAAGATAAACCAGAATGTCCAAAACCGACCAGAAGATAACTTTGGAGGCTTATATCAAACAGAAACAAAATCAGAAGAACATCTGGAAAACACCAGAGGGAAGCCTGCCATAATATGAATTGCTCCAAACAAGAATGATTCAAATATCAGAAGCAATCAAGAAGTTATACTGATCAGAACATAGCCTGGTAGTGTAATTTCAACACAGTCCAAACTTGTCCAGAAATGACCAGAAGATATCTTTGATGGACTATATCAGAGGGAATAAATATCAGAAGATTCTTTGGACCATACTAATGTGAAGCCTGCCATGTGTAGAGTTGTTCCAGGCCATAAGTTGTCAAAAGCAAGAAGTAATCCAGGAGATAATTTGACCAGAACATGGCATGACAGTCGAATTTTGAATAACCCAGACTTCATCCAGAATTGATCAGAAGAAACACAGAATCACTAAAACCAGAAAGTCAATCACAAAACAGTCCCACACAAACTAACTCAAGCATTTGGATCATGTCCAATACAACACCAACAAAGTCATCATTCAAACACAACAGAATGATTTCTTACTCAACACAACAAACAATACATCATCAACAAAGCAACACAATAAGTTCCTTCACTAAAAACAGCAGGAACATCAAAACAGTTTGATTTCCAAAACATAACACAATGTTTTTCACAACATAACCCAATAATCATTCATCACACATGCATTTACAGCCCTAAATGCAAATCTAGAAAGTTGGAAGGTGCCCTTACCTTAGTTACGTTCCCTTTACTCGTACGCTTCTGCGACAAAAGTCGACGATACTCCCGTTTCGCGTTCGCCGCTACGAAAGTTAGTTCTTCAGCTCCGTAACGATCAGAGGAATGACTTTCATACTCGAAACTTTCTGATTCGACACTCAGATTTTCAAGAAAATGGCTTTTGAGTAAACTGTTTTTCTTCACCAACACTCAGAAATATCAAAAGAAGAAGAAAATACTAAAGCAGAAACTGGCGCGTAGAGGAAAGAAGAAAAAGCTTCTCACTTAAATATCTTCATAAATGCAAACTGACACAGTCAGAGGAGAGAAGAATTTGTTTCTTTCTTAATAAATATCTACGTCACCTCACCCAACACTTGTATTAAAATATCTTTTGATCCTCCAGCACTTAACCCGTTTCATCGAAATTAGTAGAGAATATCTTAATTAACGGCCCGATAATTTAATTACTCGAAATTAAATTAATTCATCCATTATCCAATAATTTTAATTCCACCTCCAAAACAAATACATATATATATATATATATATATTTACACAAAACATATATATATATATATATTGAATATTTTACAAATATTCTCAAAATACACTTAAAATTAAATCTGAATTTAATTTTAAATTTAAGGGTCTTACAAATTACATCCACCGAAATCAAAACCCTATATAACAAGTCTAAACTGATCATGCACTAAAGCTACAGTAGCATGGTTTCCACCGCATTCTCTACCAGTCTTATCTTCACCCAGCTGTCCATCCCCCTGCGTTGTCCACGAATACGCCGTGCATGAAGATCAAGGAAAACTAACGAAGTTTCTGTCGTTAGTGTAACCGTCGGTAGTACGGGTTCGGGTATCATCTGAGGGTAAAACCCAATTTTTCACAATAATAGTAAAGGGTCATCGACCGAAATTAACAAATACCACATAGCATTTATGTCAACAATAACAAGTATATTCATGACATGTTTCAATGTTTATGGCAACATGAATGAATAAATATGCCCACTTATTAAAATGTATGACATTGACATTTTTGGAAAACACCAACAGTTTAACATATAAGTCATATTGCAAGTACAAATATATTCAACAAAAACACAACAACTCATTCAACACTTAGAGTTCATAAGTTACTTGCACACAACGATTTCCACCCGTCAACATCATATCCAATCATGACTCACCGGTCGACCATCCCAATGCAATATGTATATGACAATGTACACAACTCTTGGAATTACCAAGGTGCAGTCTCTCACGGACCAGCACGATTTACCCATGTTAGCCTCTCACAAACCAAACATTACCAGAGTGCAGTCTCTCACGGACCAGCACACGTGCAGTCGCTCACAGACCAGCACGTTTTACAAATGGAATGGACCGTCTAATACATGCGGAACCATTCAGTAGCCCGGATAGAATAGACCGTCTAATACACGCGGAACTACTCTGAACCCGGATAGAATAAACTGTATAATACATGCAGAACTACTCTATAACCCATCAAGGTCACTACAATTACGTGTATTAGCCTCTCACATGCCAAATACACAGAAGTTAACTCCTCGCACGGATAGAATGGACCGTCTACTACATGCGGAACCACTCTGTAGCCCAAGTAGAATAGACCGTCTAATACACTCGAAACTACTCTGACCCCGGATAGAACAGACCGTCCAATACACGTGGAACTATTCTATAACCCATGGTTACTACTTAACTTCGTGGTCCATCACGGTCATCGCATCAACTCTGTGGCCCATCGCGGTCACCACCTGATTATGCAATGCATGGACATGCAATGTTTTCTCTTCACTGAAAACAGTATGTAAATATCAGCTAAAAGTCCAACCATTCCATCACCACCTCAAACCATCTCAAATCATATCAATAATTCCATTATCACCACATCAACAAATAAATTCAAGAATCTCATCACCACCTCAAACCATCTCAAAAATTCCATTTTAATTCATCACAAGTCTTTCCAATGTTTCCCTAACTCTTAAAGTTCATAAACAAATGCTTAAAACTGGAATTTTTGAAAAAAAACAATATGTATTCGAATACAAGGAATTGTATTCGAATACAGAAGCTAAAACAGTGTAAAATCAACACTCTGTATTCGAATACAGCCTCCTTGTATTTGAATACAGAAGCTAAAACAATACAAAATCAGCATTTTTCACCACATCAATAAAAATCTCAAGAACCTCATCATCACCACTTCAAACTATCTCAAAAACTCCATTTTAATTTATCACAAACCTTCCCAAATATTTCCTCAACTCTTCAAGTTCATAAACCAATGTTTAAAACTGAAATTTTTGAAAAAAAACAATCTGTATTCGAATACAGCTCCCTTGTATTCGAATACAGAGGCAAAAACAGTGAAAAATCAGCATTCTGTATTCGAATACGAGGCTGTCGTAGCCGAATACAGATGCGAAGTCAGTGGCAAAAATTGCAGTCCTGTATTCGAATACGACAGGGTTGTAGCCGAATACAGAGGCTAAGTCAGAAGCAAAAATCCCTTATCTGTATTCAAATACAGAGGCTCGTATTCGAATACAAGTTCAAAAATTTGAATAAAACAGAAGTTTTGCAGGCATGTATTCGAATACACCAATGTCGTATTCGAATACACCAATGCCGTATTCGAATACACCTTCGAATTCAATGATATTTTCCAGAAAACTTCCACACCTTTTCAAACTCTTTTCTTTGAAACCCAACACACAACAAAACATAATCACCATTTCTTTGAAACCACAAACTCTGTACATTTTTCATCAGTAACAGATTTTCCAGAAAACACCTCCACCCATTTTAAATCCTTTTCTTTTGACAAACACAATTCAACCCCCTTCTCATGTTTGCACCTTCAATATTCACCAAACCACTAACTGAAGATATGTTTAATTTAATTAGCAAAAATCTAAACATTACCTTTATACCTGAATGATGCTTTGCCAAACCTAGAGTAGTTTAGATCCTTACTAGGATCATGTTTATGTTTTGTTCATATTATGCTATATTTTATGTTCGATTCATTCTATTAAAAAAAAGAAGGCATATAGATAAAAAAAAATAAAAAAGTTTTCAAGTCTTTTTGTCTTATAACAAAAGAGCGAAAAAGGTATTTGAGAACAATAATGTGGGGAGATTATAAAAAAATTACTTGGACTTAGGGAAAGTCTTAAGTTAGGGGGAGTCAAGTAATAAAAGAAAAAATGTTATAAAAAATAAGTTTTGTCATCATAAAAAAGGGGGAGATTGTTGTAACCAAGTTGATTTTTCACTTATAGTTTTGACGTTAACAAAAAGTATTTTATGAGAACAATAAATTTGGACTAATGGTTTCATTAAGTATGCAAAAATGAGAAGAAGAAAATCAGATGAAGGTACTAGAGGAAAGTCACCAGAGGATGAGATTAGAGGAACACAAAGTATATGTGTCTACCTCTGAAAGTAACGTGCCTCTGAAGGTTACAAAGATTGCCTTTAATGTTTTGGTCTGATGTTTGGGTCTGAAGTATGGGTTTGATGTTTGGGTCTAAAGATTGGGTCTAATAACTGGGTGTGAAGACTGCCTCGAAAGAATGGCTTTGAAACTGAGTCTAAAAACTGCCTCTAAAGACTAAATTTGAAGTATGCCTTTGAAGCCCTTATATGTCTTTGATGTACACAAACTCAATATGTCTATGAAGATTTCATATCAAGGTATAATTAACTTTGAAGAGATTGTTCAAATAATAAATTCAAATCTCACAATTTGCTGATCAAAATAGTGAAACACACTCCAAATGCTACCTCTGATATGCAGCCTCTAATGTTGCAATGACTCTGAAGTTTCAATAAGGTGATTTGCCTAATGCCACTAATTCTAAGTCATGCAATTCTACCTCTGACTATCATTATTCAAGAAACACAACATCTCACTCCAACAAGAAAGTTATGGCTCTAATAGAAAGTCAACCGCTGAAATTGAAAGAATTATGAAGAAAACGAAGACTTTGTTGAATCAAAAACTTGTGAAGATCCAAGAACAACATGAATCCATTCCAATATAGTTTCTTTGTTGATTCGAAAAAGTAAAAGGTTAGGAATTAGGATCTAAAACAAAGTGGAAGCATGTTCCACTGTCATTCTCCATTTTCATATCGCACGCCAAGCTTATCTTTGGAGAAGGGTTTTCAACATGATGACTCAACCTTTGGAGCTCTTTCTTGCAATTCTTAAAAAAGGATTCCCAAAATAATAACAAAAATAAATATTACTTAATATAATTAAGGGGCTCGCCTCAACATCACCTTAACTTATTAGGGTTTAGGATTTATGGTGTACGAACCATACCATGAATTAATGACTTATTTCAGTACTTAGTTCAGTACATTATTTCATAGATAGTAAATTTGTTCATAAAGCAAAGGCTTCAGAAACCAAGTCACCAACTAAACAAGATTTAGGTTATACAAACGTTTGCTCTTCAAGGAGATATAACAAATTAAAAGTTGGTGAACTTCTTTTCTTTCAAACTTTCCACAGTCTCCTTGAGGCTCACTTCCAAAGGAGTAAATTCAATTCCCAAGCTCTTTGCCTTTTCTTTAGAAACCTGATAGGTAGGCACATAGGGCTTATCGTCTGCACACCTGTTAAAATTGTTGACAGTGAAAATTGTATTAGAAAAATCTAAACAAGTAAACTTGAATTATTGAAATTATATGAATTTAAATACAGAAATAGATAGGATGAATCATGTAGGAATCATGTTTTAGTAACCATTAACCTATTATTTTGGCATATTAAACAATATTTGTAGGATTTACACATTTAAAGTTGCTATACGTGGCCTTATTTTAGAAACACATAATTCTAGCAATGAATCCCAAATGAAACGTTCAATATATAAATTAGCAAGTTAACATAACATTAAATCTACAGAAGACATAAAAATAGAGGAAGGTGCAAGTCATCGTGTCATTCAGGTTACCCAATATGATTGAAAGTGTAAAGTTATTGAAAAACAAATTAGCAAAAGTTCAGCGAAACCATGTGTTACATACCGGGGTCAAGAATCGGAATATACATTAAATCGTGCAAAACAATAGAAGCTATACTGAAGCAAACCTAATTAACAGAAGGTATATATCGAAAGGTGATCAGGTCTAAGGAACAGGTCATCAAGCAACATAAAGGAACCTACCAACTCCCATTCATCCACATAGATGTGCTTAGATACAAGCTGTTAGGCCTCTTATAACTAAATATTATAAGATGAGGGTCAAGAGTTAGAATTTTAAGTGGAAACTGAATTTGTATGGCAGTTATTTGTTATGTAGACAGTTATTGTGTCAGTTTAAGTTGTAAATCAGGCAGTAACTGCTGCTCTATAGCAGTAATGATGCAAATAAAAGTAGGAAAATGAGAAACGGGAAGGGAGGAAAATTTTGAGTGGTTATCGGGAAGGGAGAGACCAAGCTCTCAAATTCTTGGAGGGGATAATTCTGTAACAAGTTTATCAATTCTGCCTAAATAGAATTGTAAACACACATTCTGTTAAAATTCAATAAAGAATTCAGTTTCCCATTTCAATTATGTACTTACCAGTTCTAACACTGGTATCAAAGCAACAAAAATCCAGGAGAAATTCATGGTATTTACGCGCAATATGGAAGCACGCAGTATGGAAGCACGTATGGAAGTTATGGAACGAGGGTTTGAAGGGTTGCTGGCTTTGCGTGAAACATGGGAAAAACATATGGAACAAGAGAGGGTGGAGCGGTTGGAAGCCAGGCGCCAATTGAATGACTTGGCTGATGCTGTCAGGCTAATTCACACGAGGCAGGAAGATAATTCCAGCGATGGGAGTCGCGCTGCGTTGTGTGGAGAGAGGCCAGAAAATTCCCTAGACTCGCGAAACAGGGTCGAAAGGTGGAGGAAATTAGAAATACCCGTCTTTGATGGTGAAGATGCGTATGGATGGACGACTAGGGTGGAAAGATACTTTGATCTGAAAGGAATGTCTGGGGCAGAGAAGTTGCAAGCGGTAATGGTGGCTATGGAGGGAAAGGCTTTGACATGGTACCAATGGTGGGAATTTTCTGCTCAACATCCTACTTGGGATGATTTTCGTGCTGCTGTGATTAAGCGTTTCCAACCATCTATGGTTGAAAGCCCTTTTGAATTGTTACTAAGTCTCAAACAAACAGGGTCAGTCGAAGAGTATCGAGAAAAGTTTGAACTATACGCAGGCCCACTCAAATGTGCAGAACCAGCATATTTGAAAGGAATTTTTTTGAATGGACTTAAGGAAGTGATAAGGGCAGAATTAAAATTACACCCAGTGGAAACTCTTGCGGAATTAATGGACTTCGCTCAGAGGTTGATGAGAAGAACAATTTAATCAACAAGGGGAGCAGTTCCGCGTCTTCTGGGGGTAAACCAATGAGAACTTTCAATAATACTAGAACGGTGACATGGGAACCAGGGGTAAAGCAACAAACGCAAACTACAACGTCAGGAGTTGGAAGTTCTTCAAGGGAAGGAAGTGTTGCAAAGCCCGCTGGAACTTTCAGAGGCAGAGGATTCAGAAGGTTAACCGAGGCTGAAATGCAAGAGAAATCACAAAAGGGATTATGTTTTCGCTGTGATGAGAGGTTTAGTCCAGGCCATGTGTGTGTTAACAAGCAGTTGCACGTGCTAGTTTTGGGTGAGGAAGATGAGAACTGTGAATTGCAGGAATCGAATCTAGTGGAAGTGGAGGAAGAATTGAAAGACCTCAAATTGTCTATGTGTAGCATTGCTGGTCTCACTTCGAAAAAAACCATTAAGTTATGGGGAATGATTGGCCAGGAACATGTTATGGTCCTTGTAGATTGTGGAGCTTCACATAATTTCATTTCAGCCACTTTTGTGAAGGAACATAATTTGCAAATGTTTGCAACCTCCATATACACGGTGGAAGTAGGAGATGGGAGAAAACTTGATTGCGAAGGAGTGTGTCCTCAATTAGAATTGGTGATACAAGGACTCAAAGTGCAACAAGATTTTTATGTCTTTGATCTTGGAGGAGTGGATGTAGTGTTGGGGATGGAATGGTTGGCTGGCCTGGGAGAAATTAGAGCCAATTTCCGTGAATTGACACTTAGAATTCCTATTGGAAATGGTTATCACACTTTGAAAGGGGACCCCGATTTAACTAGAGCTGTAGCATCTCTAAAGTCCCTTTTGAAAGCGTTAAATGATCAAGGCCAAGGATTCTTAGTGGAATACCATCAACTACAAGCCAAAACTGAAGTTACAGATGACAATCCAGAATGGACAGCAGCTATATTAGAAGAATATGGTGATGTTTTTCAAGAACCTCAAGGGCTTCCCCCTACTAGAAGACAAGACCATGCTATTATCTTGAAGGAAGGTGCCAATATTCCCAATATACGGCCTTATAGGTACCCTCACTATCAAAAAAATGAAATAGAAAGATTAGTAGATGATATGTTGAATTCTGGTATTATTAGACCAAGTATGAGCCCCTATTCTAGCCCAATCATTTTAGTGAAAAAAAAAGATGGCGGGTGGCGCTTTTGTGTAGATTACAGGGCTTTGAATAAGAGAACCATACCAGATAAGTTCCCTATTCCTATTATTGATGAGTTGCTTGATGAATTGGGAGGCGCAGTGATCTTTTCAAAATTGGACCTGAAATCGGGGTATCATCAAATTAGGATGCGGGAAACAGACATTCCAAAAACAGCTTTTAGAACTCATGAGGGACATTATGAGTTTATTGTCATGCCTTTTGGACTTACGAATGCTCCTTCTACTTTTCAATCTCTTATGAATGAAGTGTTAAGGCCGTACTTGAGAAAGTTTGTGTTGGTTTTCTTCGATGACATCTTGGTTTACAGTACAGATGAACAGGAGCACCAAAGACATTTAAGGGCTGTCCTAGCTTTGTTGAAAGAGAATCAATTATTTGCCAACAAGAAAAAATGCACTTTTGGGCAGACTCAATTAGAGTATTTGGGTCATATCATCTCAGCCGGTGGAGTTGCAGCAGATCCAAAGAAGATTGAAGCTATGCTAGATTGGCCAACACCCAAGGACATTAAGGCCTTAAGAGGATTTTTGGGGCTGACAGGGTATTATCGAAGATTTGTTAGAGATTATGGCAAGATAGCTAAGCCCTTGACCCAACTTTTGAAGAAAGACAATTTCCAATGGAATAGTGAAGCCCAAGCTGCCTTGGAACAACTCAAGAGATTGGTGGCAGAATTACCAACACTAACTGTTCCAGATTTTACTAAAACTTTTACCATAGAAACTGATGCATCTAACAAGGGCTTGGGTGCAGTTTTATTGCAGGAGGGAAGACCAGTGGCTTTTCTTAGCCAAACATTATCCGACAGAGCACAATCTAAGTCAGTTTATGAACGAGAGCTGATGGCTATTGTGATGGCTGTTCAAAAGTGGCGACATTACCTGCTAGGGAGGCATTTTGTCATCATCACCGATCAAAAAAGCCTCAAATTTCTAACAGAACAACGAGTAATGGGTGAAGAATATTTCAGGTGGACTTCAAAACTCATGGGATTGGACTTTGAAATCCATTATAGGCCTGGAAAAGAAAATGGCGTAGCTGATGCACTTTCTAGAAAGATGACATTTGCAGCTTTGTCTTCAGTTCACTTTGAAGAGGTGGAAGATTGGGAGTCGAAAACTTATCGAGATCCTAAGTTACAAAAATTGATACATGATCTAATCCAAGATCATAATGCTCATCCAGGCTATACATTTCAAAATAAAAAATTGCTATATAAGGGGAAATTGGTACTACCGAAAGGATCTTCAAGGATTCCTATTTTGCTACAAGAATTTCACAACTCCGCAGTGGGGGGACACTCTGGTTTTTTCAGAACCTATAAAAGAATTTATGAGGTTGTGTATTGGGAGGGCATGAGAAAAGATATCCAGCAGCATATGGCTAATTGTGAGGTGTGTCAATTGAACAAGTATCAAGCTTTGTCTCCTGCAGGCCTTCTTCAACCACTACCTATACCCAATCAGGTTTGGGCTGATATATCTATGGATTTCATTGAAGGATTACCTAAGGTTCAAGGTAAAAATGTCATTCTCGTAGTGGTGGACAGATTGACTAAATATGCTCATTTTCTAGCACTTAGCCATCCTTTCACTGCAAAAGATGTTGCTGAAGTTTTCCTTCAAGAGGTAGTAAAGTTACATGGCTTCCCCTCTACTATTGTGTCTGACAGAGATAAGATTTTCCTGAGCCATTTTTGGTTGGAGTTGTTCAAAATGGCAGGTACGAGACTCAAATTTAGCTCTGCTTACCATCCTCAAACAGATGGACAAACCGAAGTAGTCAATAGATGTTTGGAAACATACTTGAGATGCCTCACAGGCACTAAGCCCAAACAATGGCCAAAGTGGCTAAGTTGGGCAGAATTTTGGTTTAATACCAATTATCATAGCTCTCTAAAATTAACCCCCTTTAAGGCACTATATGGTCGAGACCCACCTCATCTCCTAAAAGGGACTACTATTCCTTCGGTTGTTGAAGAAGTTAACATCATGACACAAGATAGGGACCAAATGTTGCATGCTCTAAAAAGCAATTTGGTCATAGCTCAGAATCAGATGAAAAAGTACGCTGATCAGTCCCGGCGTCCTATTTCACTAGTGGTTGGAGATTGGGTTTATTTGAAATTACAGCCCTACAGATTGCGGTCCTTGGCTAAGAAGAGAAATGAGAAATTAAGTCCTCGTTTTTACGGACCATATCAGATTTCAAAGCAGATTGGAGCAGTTGCATTTGAGTTAGCTCTTCCACCAGAGAGTAAGATACATCCCGTGTTTCATGTGTCCCTACTTAAGAAGGCCATCTCTTCTTCAACTACCCCTCAACCTTTGCCACCTATGCTCTCAGAGGAACTAGAATTGCAAGTTACTCCAGCTGCTGTACAAGATATCCGCAATGCTCCCAGTGGCATAGCAAAAATGTTGATTCAGTGGAAGGACCTACCAGATTTTGAAGCAACATGGGAACCTGTTGAGACCATTATGAAGCAATTTCCTTCTTTTCACCTTGAGGACAAGGTGACTCTTTTGGGAGGGAGTATTGTTAGGCCTCTTATAACTAAATATTATAAGAGGAGGGTCAAGAGTTAGAATTTTAAGTGGTAACTGAATTTGTATGGCAGTTATTTGTTATGTAGACAGTTATTGTGTCAGTTTAAGTTGTAAATCAGGCAGTAACTGCTGCTCTAGAGCAGTTATGATGCAAATAAAAGTAGGAAAATGAGAAACGGGAAGGGAGGAAAATTCTGAGTGGTTATCGGGAAGGGAGAGACCAAGCTCTCAAATTCTTGGAGGGGATAATTCTGTAACAAGTTTATCAATTCTGCCTAAATAGAATTGTAAACACACATTCTGTTTAAATTCAATAAAGAATTCAGTTTCCCATTTCAATTATGTACTAACCAGTTCTAACACAAGCATGCGCAAAAAAAGAACAAATCAAAATAATCACTTGGTCCACATACACTAGGTACCATTAACTGATATGATAGAGAACATATCAATTAGAGGACAAATAGATATTAAGTTTCAAGATTATCTTCCTACTTTGGTTGTTAACTGATATGATAGAGAACATATCAATTTCCTCCACATCATTGTAGCATGGTCAACAGTCGACATTGTATTGTTCTTCAACCCCACCTCTCATGAGACGAGTAAACAATGAAATTGATTGTCACTTCATCATAGAGAATATCCTTTCACACATTAACATCATTACAGCTAGCTCCAATAATTAGAAGGTGATGCATTCACCAAATCTGTGGGGACCTTAGATTGATAATATATAAAAGCTAGATTCGTATAATATATTGCTCCAGCTTAAGGTGATTATAGTCATAATTAGAAATATTCTATCTATTTATAACCAGTTATACAGTTCCCTTAATTTCTTATTCCTTATTTTGAGAGATTCACTCTTTTATATAAACTTTTACAATCTCGTTATGTAAAGCAAGTCACATATTCTAAAATATTCAATTCATTCATTGACCACTCAATTGTTGAATGTTTGCTTCATTTTTTCACTTAATTGCCTTTTTCTATATGCATTAAATAAACAACCCTGAATCAAATATTATTGCCCTGAATCCTTTCATTTTTTAGCACTGAATAGAGTTTCAAACAGGTAAATAAAGCTTTAAAAGAGAGCAGGCTACAGCAGATAAAAATTTGCATTCATATACACAAAAAATTATGCAATCTTGAAATCTGGAAAATTACTGATCTTACTTCTCTGGGAGTTGTAACGAAGGGTAATGTTGACGTAAAATCTTAACAATTTCTGAGTGGTGTGCTACTCTCTCAACCAAACAATATCTTCCACTAGCTGAAGCATTTTCATATGCCTGAATATGGGCATTTGCAACATCTTTAACATTGACCCATCCAAAACTAGCATTTGGAAATGTTTGTGCACCTGCATCAATCAAGGTAGTGACAGATCTATTATTATCAAACAAAAGAGAAAAATCTTTGTCCTGTGGAAGACAAATATAATTGAAGCACATAGGAACTGCTAATATTCGTTAAAATAACAACAAAATAAAACTCAATAACCAACTATCGACATATTGGGGGAAAAATCAATTACATGAATTAAAAATACACACGTAGTAGAAGATTAAACAACAACCAAACCAGAAATAACAGGAAATAGACTCTCATCCAGCCCAACAATAACTGTTAGTCTGTTTAATAATTAAACAATGATTAACATCAAGCTAGAAATAAAAGGAAACAAACTCTCATCCAGCTCAACAATAATTGTTACGATTAAAATGCACATAGTTTGAATGTCAAAACAGATTGCACTTATCTTACCCTCCTTTAAATATTGAATTTCAAATTCCATTTCAATATTTTCTGTTTGCCTATTCAGTATTCATATTGCTAGATTCAGAAAAGGCATTAAACTAGAAAATAGAGTTTTGTACAGTATGGTGAATTACATGTAAATAGTAGTAATTACCATTAACCAAGTTTAAAACTGCAGCAGCACTTGTGTTTAGGACCGGTTGCAAGAGAGGCCCTATGACCATTGCTGGGTTAATAGTAACCATGTCAATGTTGTTTTCTCTTACAAATTTCCAGGCAGCATCTTCAGCCAATGTCTTTGACACCACATACCACAACTGAAAGAGAAAAATATTGGGTTTCATTTTAAAAAGATTAAAAAAAAAAAAAAAACTGTTTGAAATTAGGACCGTCTGATCGACTACTACACCAAATCCAAATTCAAAGGCGCACACACATACGTTTGATTGAGCACAGAAATCAGGATCAGTGAACCAAGTCTCATCAACTACTACATCAGGCGTTCGAGGCTTTCCATTGTATGCAACGGCAGCAATTGAAGAGGTTAAAACAACACGTTTCAGAGATGACGATTTAACACATGATTTCAGAACATTCAGGGTTCCTTTCACCGCAGGGTCAATTAATTCAGTCTGAAATAAGCAGTGTGATGATGTTATGGAAAAAAAAGGACATGGATGGAAATATTTATTAGGAATTGAAATACCTGAGGGTCCTTGACATCATGAAAGAAGGGAGATGCAGTATGAAAGACACCATAACAACCTTCAACGACAGAATCAAACGAACCTTCTTCAAGTAGATTTGCCTTAAACACTTCCAATCTCTCTTTAGCACCATCAAGCTTTAGCAAGTGGTCCATCTTTTTCGGATCATCTGCAATATTAATTTTATTTATAATTATGGGGGATCGAGAACAGCGTTGAGAACAACACAGAATGAAGGAAAGAAAGAAAAGGAAACAAACTTGGATCGCGAACGGTGGCCTTAACAGTATAACCACGATGGAGAAGCAACTTGACCAGCCATGAAGCGATATAACCAGAAGCACCAGTCACGCACACCACCTTTCCTGCAATGCTGCTCATTTCTCTCTTGTGTCTGCTGGCTGGCTGCTGCTTACTCCTTCCCTATTTATAATAAAATATTTTATACTATCAACACATAATTCTATTAAATCTATTTAAAAAAAACTTTTATTTACTCAAATATAAATAAATTAATGTAATTGATCTAAATTAAAAATTAAATAAATCAATTTTTTTATTAGTTATTACTTATATTTATCGTCGTTCATTCCTTCTCACTATCAATTGAGGCGGCCTGAATAAGTAATGAACACATTACTTATCTCTTTGGTACGGAAGAGTGGAAAGATAATGAACAAGTAACTAGGATATATTCCTTTTTAGACTTAAATTATAATTTTCTTTCTCTATTTTTATTAATTCACAAAAACGGTCCCCCATTTTCAAATTTTGAATGTTTGGTATGTCTTTTAGATTTTGAAATTAAATAACGGTGATACACATATTTTAAATGATGTCATATATGATATCATGATGTGGAACGATTAACATCCATGATATTGCTATAAAATCCTCTAAAAATTACATATCAACTTTTGAAATTATTCATTTTTGTAATTTAATTAATAATATGTACATATATTACATTATGAGATTATATGTCACTTCATTTAAAATGTATCGAATCACTGTCTTTTTCATTCAAAAATATGTGAGAGATTAAAATTATCAAATTTTAAAATGATGACCAATTTAATCGTCACATTTGCAAGAAAATTTTGTTTATAATTAACCGTTGTTTTCAAAATTCAATACAACATTAATAATTGATTTAACAATAATATCTTTAGTTATTTATATCGAAAAGAGATAAATATATGACAAGAATTAAGTTCATTATACGAAAAAGATAACTATAAAATCAAAAATAGTAAACTTTATTGGTTATCTTGATATAAGTAAAAAATCAAAAAAATTAAAATTAAAAAGGAATAGAGGAAGTAACAGGACTTAAATTGACAATATAAAAAATATATATATTCAATTAAATCATTTCATATAAATTTATTTAGAGATATTTTAACACTGACCTAAAAAACGAGATATGATTTGATCAAATATATATGCAAAAAGTGGTATATAATTTGATCAACTGCATCTATAAAAACAGAAATTAAAATCAAAGTAATATTACTAAGTAAAACTTGAAACGGAAGTCAAAAAGAAAAAAAGCAAAACCTAATGCGCCTGTCGATCGAGTTTGTCGAATCCAATAACAACACGACTCCCATATATATATACACACGAACAGAATTTCTAAAATATATTTGAAATTTTCTAATAGTTATATTAATATAGCAAAATTAAATAATTTAATATATCATCTGGTCAAGTGGTTATAATGCTTAGGTTTAAATTTTTTTTAAGAGTTATTTTCTTTTACCAATTAGTATGAGTTTCTCTATAAATAGAAATACTTTAGACACATAAAATATAACACAAATTTCATATTACATGAACTAAAATTCTGTCAAAAACATTTACAATTACCAGACCTAATATTGCTTATGTTGTTTTTGTTGTCAGTCAATTTGTTGTTTCTCCCACTAATGTACATTGGACAACTGTTCTTCGTATTCTTCGTTATATTCAAGGAACTCTGAAGGTGCAAACACGAGAAGGAGAATTGAATTGTGTTTGTCAAAATTGAATTCTTTATGCTGTTTTAATGAATGTTGATGTGAATTACTTAATGAATAAATAATCAGACTCAGCAGCGGATAATAACAACATAAGAACACAAAGATTTATCTTGGTTCACCATTAACTTGGCTACATTCAGAAGGCTTTAATCCACTAATTCAAAACTTTGAATTACAACACCTGACCCTCCAAGCCAGTCTTCTCAAACAGCCTGACAACCCCATACTTTTGAGGAATAACAACACTTTGACCTTACAAGCCAAGTCTTCTCCTATCAATCTAACAACCCCATATTGAAGGAGGAATTCACATCACCTTGACCCTACAAGCCAAGTCTTCTCCTACCAATCTGACAACCCCAGATTGAAGGAGGAATTCACACTACTATCGGATTTAATTACAAGGGTTTGGAACGCTGCATAGTTGCTTTTGGAAAGCTGATTGTTGCAATGATTCTCACTCTCAAAAAATCACTTAGAAAATATTGTTCTTGCACACAAGTGTTTCTCTCTTTTCAACTCTCGGATGACTTTGATTTTTAAGCTTGAGTTCTTGTGTTTTTCGATCTCTTTGAACTCTAATATGAATATGGATTTTACGCTTGAGTTCTTCTACTTTTTTTGATGATTTCTTCTACGGCATGAAGCCTCCTTTTATAAATGAGACATGGGCTTTGTTCAAGCTTAATTTTGAGATGTATCTTGCTCAGATTTCCTTTGAAAATTCTTTTGACCGATTCTGTTTCTTTTTAATTTTGAAACAAATCTTCTTTTCTCGGATCTTCTTCGAATTTCCATCAGGTCTTCTTTGATTTTTGAATCAAATCTTCTTAAACTTTGATCAAAACTTTTTCAAAATTCCAATCAAGTCTTCTTCGAATTTGAATCAAGTCTTCTACGAATCTGAATCACGTTTTAAATCTAGACCGTGCATACTTCTGATCTGGACCAAGTCTAGATCATGTCTTCTTCTAATCTGGACCATGTTATCTTCTGGACCATGTTTGCTTCTGATATGGACCATGTTTCCTTCTAATATGGACCATGTTATCTTCTGGACCATGTTTGCTTCTGATCTGGACCACGTTTGCTTCTGATCTGGACCATGTTATCTTCTGATTTGGACTATGTTATCTTTTGGACCATGTTTCCTTCTGATATGGACCATGTCTTCTTCTGGACCATGTTTCCTTCTGATCTGGACCATGAGTGATATCATCTGATGATGTCATATGATTCTTGCCTTTGATGATATCCTCTGATTTTTGCCTTTGATGATATCCTCTGATTTTTACCTTTGATGATATCCTCTAATTTTTGCTTCTGATGGGATCCTCTGGTGATATCCTCTAGTGATATCCTTTGGTATCCTCTGATGACATCTTCTGGTATCCTCTGGTGATATCTTCTGGTTGTATCTTCTGGAGGTATCTTCTGATGGTATCTTCTAGTGACGTCATCCTCTGGTGACATCCTCTGGTGACGTCGTCCTCTGATTTTTGCATTCTTCTTTGAACTCAAATATGTTATTTTCATAAAATACTTTTGTTAACATCAAAACTTTAAGTGTGAGAACTAACTTGGTTCCAACTCAATTTCAGAGCCTTATCTTTCCATCGTCGTCCTCATTGGATTTACCTAACTATTTTGATGCTGATTGGGCTAGTGACACCATATATCGTAAGTTCACCACAAGATTTTGTATCTTTCTTCGAGACTTTCTTATTTCTTGGAAGAGTAAAAAACATGACATTATTTCTCACTCTTCTATAGAAGTTGAGTATCATGCTATAACATTCACTACTGCTGAAATAATTTGGTTGCGTTGACTTTTGTCTGATATGGATATCTCTCTTTCTAAGCCAACTTCAATGCATTGTGATAACAAGAGTGTTATTCAAATTGCTCATAACTCGGTCTTTCATGAACGTAGTAAACACATTGAGATTGATTGTCATCTTACTCGTCATCATCTTCAGCATAGAACTGTTACTCTACCGTTTGTCTCATCTTCCTTACAAATTGTTGATTTGTTCACAAAGATGCATTCCATTAAACACTTTTGTTTTTTGGTTGACAAACTCTCAAAGCTCCATGTTAATGCATCGTGAGTTTGAGGGAAGATGTTAGATAATATTGTTATATATTAGTAGTAAGAGTATTTTAGACTTTTCCATTCTCTTGTATATATAGTTATTGTAATTCTATCACCCTAAGTTTTGGTTTATTTGTTTATGAAACCATAGTGGGTTCCTTATCTTCTTCATCTCTTCATTTTTCTCCATTCTATGTTTGTGTTTGTTTATCATTGATAACAAATTAATCCTTGATTTTGCATTAGATCTTCCTATGGCCATGTCCATGTGGCCATGTGGTCTGGAGTTTCATCCAATTCTCAATTTTTTATCTTTTTGGCATCGAATCAATCAAGAATAAGAAACCCAATCTAATTTGATTTTTTTTTCATAGTTGTGGCGGGTTGTAAATCTCTAAGGTTAGTTAATAGTAGAGTTTAACTTTTTCTCTCATAGTTTTTTGGTGAATTAATCAAATTTGGGTTACTAAAAAAATGATTGATGTTTAAATTTTGTGCATAGGTGAAAATTTTGGTGAAGATAAATAGTTAATGTGTTAAGGATAGAATAAAGAGAGATACATGTGTTATTTAAATGAGTCTTTTAATCTTAAACAACTATTTTGATATAAAGGTTCATAATTGTTTATATCATTCTCACATAAAAAAGTTATTCTCACTAGTTATGTCCTTTATATATAAAACTTTATTGATTAAATTACGGATATTAAAGAAAGTTAATTATAATATTAAAAATTGATAATTTGTGTTGTTTTATAGGTTTACAGGTTTACTTTTTAGGGAAAGAAAATTAAGAACTTTGTTGACTAACTTTTTTCATTGGCTTAAATGCACATTTAATCCATCTATTTTGATCAAATTTAATTTTTGGTTTATATTTTTTTTCTAAATTTGAGTTTTTGGTCCATTTATTTAGTCATTCTTGAAATTACTTTTGTCCCCTCAATTTTGATGATGTATTTATCTTGTTTATGACGTGACACCTAAAGTAACCGTAATAATTTAGAAAAAAATATTTTTCACATTATCCCTTTATTTCCATGACATCTATATTAATTAATAATTATATTTTGATTATTAAATAACATAATTTATTATATTTTATAAAATTTTAAAAATATAAAATTATTTATAAAATCTGTATATGAACCCTAGTTTACAAAAGAAAGTGAAAGGAAAAAAAATAAAAGAAAAGATTTATAAAGGAAAGAAAAGGAATAGAAAATGAGATAATTTTTTAGTTGTTTAGTACAGGTGAAAGTGAAAGGAAAAAAAAAAGTTAACTACTTTGCATTTATTTAGTTTTTTATTTAAAAATTAATTTACTTATTATTTTAATAAAAGTTTGACTCTTACAATGTTAAAAGACTAATTAAAAGTTTGTGTCATTAATCACTTTAAATATTTCATTAATCATTAAAATGTATGTCATTAATTACTAAAATACATAATATTAACAACTTTAGAGTACTTCTTTAACCACTAAATCACAATACTATGTAGTTAATGCATTGTATTTTAATGATTAATAAAAAAATATTTTAAATAAGTGATTAATGAAGTATTCAAAATAACTAATATATAAACTTATATATGCATCACACGAAAATGTCACAATTATTAAAGAAAAAGTTGAAAAAGTAAATAAATAAATAAATTTGTGTGTAAAGTATTTTGTTCAAATATCATATTTCAATTAAAAAGCTAGAAACGATGTTTATGCATGCAAGTAGGGTCCACTTTGATACCCTTTCTCTTGTGTTTCTTCACAAATTGGCTGGATGGCTTTTAGGCATAAGACCCACCAAAAAGCATTATATCCTTCTTGTATTGTTGAATATTCAAACGATGGAAACTACATTAGGTTTCGCGCTATTTTTCTTAGGCGTTCTTTCCTCCATGTTTCACTCACTCCAAACACACTGCACATTCCCAATTTCCTGCGATCTATAACTTCATAAAAAATTAATGCAGCTAATCACAAAGCATTTCCAAACATTCTAATCATCATTACCGACAAAACAAAACAAATAAAAAAATATGAGATTTTTGCCGAACCCAAAAATATTCTGTAGACCAAAAAAATATAAAATACTGAAAGTTCTTCCAACCAAACCCAAAAATGAAAAATTGAAAAAAAAATCCAGAAAAATTCAAACTTTGATAACTGTTTGAAGTTAAGCATACGACAAAGTGATCAGACCAAAAAGGAGAATGAAGAAAAAGCATAAGAAAAACTATATTTTTCGAGGAGAGGAGGCGACGACTAATAAGTTAAATCAAACTTTCATAAAAATTGACATGTAACAAATCATAATTAAACTTTAAATAGGAGGAGAGAAAAGAATGAGGCTACCAAGTTATATCAGTCTTTTATAAAAATCAAACTCATGTTTAAAAATAAGTATTTGATAAGTAACATGTCATGATTAAACTTCAAATTTTTTAAGAGACTAAACTCAAACTTTGAAAAGCATAATTTTTTAACATAAAAATTAAATACTTCTTTCATAACAAAATATAAGTCAAAATATACATGTAGCTAGTCCAAACCTGCCCCAGATTTGATCTTTTAAATAACACCAGGAGTCGATAGTCTTTATGTTTTGGTTCTTTTGTAGAAATGCTTCTTTTTTTTAATAATTCCATTCAAAAAATGTTGAGTATACAACTATAGTTAGAGCTGTCAATGAAACTCCAAAGTCCCTTTAAAAAATGCCCTACTAAATCCTTAATATTAGACCCTTTATTGAAATAAATTTTTTTAAATTCTGACCCATTATTTTGTTATTTTTTGTGGAGTGAGGACTTATAGGCCTAGTGTTTTATTAATTGAGATTTTTTCTCGAAAAATTAGGGACTTTTCAAGAAAACTTCAGTTTATGATTTAAACAAAAATATAAATAATTTGTGTAATGTTTATATAACTGACAAACAAAAAGGTTACAGACAGTTGTCATAAAAAAAGCAACTTCACCATGGTGGGCAAATTTTATACCTCCCCATACTAAAGTGCCACCCTTATTTTATCCTTTAAAATAAATATTTAACTTTAAAATTTTAAATATATATTTGATTCCTCCAAAAATCAAAGATAGTCAGACTTTGGTCCCTTACAAATTCACATTAAAATGATGAAGCGTTTTCCAAAAATTCCTGAACCCTTCTTTTAATTTTTTTTTCATATTTTCTTTATAAAATAACACTAATTATTAAATTATCAATAAATAAATTTATTACTTAATAATATAAAATATTTTAATTTTTAATATATCATAAAAGAAGATGTGTATTTATAAGCCCACGTGTCATGGCAGCTTATTAGCTCTTTTTTTAGGGACAAAAATCGATTGACTCCAATTTTACATAGACTAAATTAAAAAATAAAACTTACATAAACTAAAACAAAAAAGTAGTATATTTGCATGGACAAAGACATATTTAAACCACTTTAAAAGAATTAAATTCCAATTTTAAAAAGCTTGAACATCTAGCCCCACCCTTGAGGTAAGCAATCACAGATAACAATACAAAATAAAACATAAATAAGTATGAATCATTGATATAGTCCATGAAGAAAGGGGAAAGGGACAGGGACAGGGACACGGACAGCCGCCCCCCCCCCCCCCCCCACAACATAGTTGTATTTGTATGAAGTCAGGATCTACATCCATTGCCCAAGCAAATTTTTCCAGCAGAGTTTTACTGAAAATCTGAGGATTTCAGGCCCCAAGCAACAAAGATATTTAGATGGCTTAAACATGTTTTTATTTTGAAGTGGTCCATCTAATATATCATATGGATCAGTTCAAAACAAAAACAATATTTCAGGGACTATAACGAAAAATTGCATATAACATAGATAGAAAACATGAGAGAAACTTTCTCCGCCCCTAGTATGACTTCGGATGTACACATCTGAAAAGAAAAAAAAAAGCACAAATTTTGTGTGTCCGAAAGTACATTTCCAAAAATATGGGTAGTTTTTTCGAAATGTGGAGTGGAAATAGTTACTACTGAAACAAGGGAAAGTCTAATAGAAGCTCGACTGTTAATTGTTTTTCATCAATTGGAGGAAAATAAATATACTTCATGTTCATTCTTTTATCAAATCTGATTAAGAGAAGGATACTATAATCAATTGTAATCATAACAAGTAAAGAAGTCTAGACCTTTCCAATAGGAACCTCCCGCTTACACCAGGCAACTGATATCCTGGGATCTAGGTAGTTTATCTTGGAAGTGCCAAGTACCACAGTTTTTAGATCTTCTTTTGTATGCATATCACGCTGCATTTTCTCAATTTTTTCGCTGGTTTGAGCCATCTTTTTCTCTATCCTGTATGTTACAGGAAATCACAATCACACATTACCCTTGATAATTATAATGTGTAAAGATCCAAAGGAAGCTGTATGTTACATTTCAGGATTCGAGTTCCTTTGGTTCTTCCCGTCTGAACTCTTTAGATGTGGCTTTCCTTTTCTTGCCCTGTCCAAATCTATTTTCAGCTCCTTCAAAACAGTCTACAATTAAAAAGTAAGTCAGCTCAAAGTATATGTTTACATGCCCTATAAATTTCAAACAAAATAAGTCAGTGAGGAGAAATTCATTCACACCCAGGTTTTCAAATTCTAAATAGTATTATCACCTGAAGTACATCAATCTTTTCATTCAACTTTGAAATTTGTGCACTGTGAGATTTTGAAACACTACGCTGATGATTACAAATGATTGCAACCTGTTATGGAAAAGACATATCAATGCAACTTAGAAACCAGGAAAATACACCAACAGTTAATAAAGGAATTTTGTGAAATCTACCTGTTTATTTGCATGCTGATAGACAACAACTTTTTCTGCAACATCTCCATCTTTAGTTTCCTTATTCAACTGTTTGTCACATAATTCAAGGAAAATTAATTATTGGAGTTCTAAAATTACAGGACATAATAAAATCAAGAATAAACCTTTAATTTGATCTTATAAAGATAAAGATTGAGATGTTGCCACAAGTCTGCTAGAACTGGTATCCAAATCAATAGGCCATACTGAATTTACTAGGATATTATTGAGGAATTACTCTTGAATAGAGTAAAGATTATACACTTAGTCTGCCTAGGCCCGCAGGCAGTTTCGAAGAGTAGTTACACATTTTTTATGCAACAAAACTGACAGGAAATTAAGAGCCTGCCCTCTCCCTACCCAACTGGTTTCTAATAAAATAATTCAACACCTACTTAAATTAATAAACTGCAAAGTGAATGCCTGGGCATTAATTTCAAAGCACTTTTTACCATATCATCCAAAGTGAATGATGCATTGAATGTACGGAAGACCTTTGCTGTCAGGTTTGGCATGAGTTCCTTCATATGAGCATTTAATATACTTATATCCAGCTTGTCAAAAAGATCATCACCAGTGAGGGCTAAAGGTGTTCGGTTGTGTAGGCTTGTTTTCAATAATAACAAACAAAGCAACAGTTTTATTTGGTGTGACATACTTCACCTTGTGAGGGCTAAAGGTGTTCGGTTTGGTAGATTTTGAAAAATTTGATTTGCTGATCATATTACCTGGTGTGTTATAATTTTGTTTGACACAATCCTTACTTTGTATATTTGCTTATTGGTTAACCTATTGTAATTCAGTGTGTGGAAATAATGAAATAAGAGATCAGTTTGGTTTAGTTTCAAAGTGGAGAACAAGCAGAAATATAACAAAATAAAATAAAATGCCTAATGACTTCAATAAATTAAAAGAAATGTATACATTGTTGAAGTCAACATGCCAACAAAGCCTTACATTTGAAAAATGGCTCATATTAGTGTTACTTCTGCTTCTTATTTCCTAGTATATTCGGGGTCAAAGGAGCTGCTGCCTTCCTCTTGGCAAAAGCATTAGTTCTGCTTTCATCTTCGTCGTCTTCATCATCATCATCTAAATTGTCGCTTGCAATTGAAGACTCTTTAGCAATATTGGCTGCTTTTCTTTTTTCAGCATCCAATTTGGCATACAATTTCCTTTCAACGGGGTCATTTGAAGGCCCTACGTTGGATTGTCGTGAAACTTTTGCACCTAGACCAAGCCTACAAACAGATTTGGTAGGTATATATCAAACAGATTTGCAGAAGCCACAGAGTCAACAATTTAATGGTGATTATACTGACCTTTGAGGTCGACCATCCATATCCACATTTGTTGTTTCATCATCTGCAGATTTGCTCATATTATTTACCCATGCCTCAGCCTGCCAATCAGAGCAATCAACAAGTAATTCAAGCAGCCCTAAGAAATTTACAATATTTTATATCTTAGCTTATCCCCAAATAACTAAAAATTAATCTTTTGAACACAAAAGGAGTATGAAGAAGAAATACATTTGTTTTCCACTCAGCCCAGTTTGCGACAAGATTTTAATGTAAAAATATTTTGTACTTTTCCTTTGAGGATGAGAGTGAGAGTACAGATAAAGCATGAAATTGTGAATCCAAATAAACTATAAATTGGTTTATACCGAGATCCAATATAATCAATGGAAATTTCACATATTTCTTCCAGAAAATTTCTCAAGAGATAAAGAGTCACACGACAAAGGAGTCTATGTGACAATTAGAGGATAGGGGCAATCTCTGCAGCTTTCATAATAACGAATAAATAATTTTTTCAATCTTTACAAGTTTAATTACGATTACCAATTTTTGAAACTACCAATTTTTACCAACTTAGCAAACAGATCTAACAAAACATTCATCACTGTAAGTTGATACTCTGAAATTTGAATGAATACAGATCAATATTGTATCAAATAATTCACCAACCACCTCATAGACATGGACATAAAGTACATAAACCTTATTCTCTATTGATAGCAAGAAGGGCAAAAAGAATATTTACCAATTTCAAGGCGTTGTTCAACTTAACAATTGGGGGAGCACTATTTTTCTTTGGATTTTCCGTAACACTCATTTCAAGTTTTCTGCGCCTTGACAAATTGAAGAGAAACAATTAATATTACCGCCTCCTATATATTCTAAAAATTTAAATAACTGATAATAACATAACAATTAGAAGAAAAAAAAACCTTATTTGACCTTTATTGCCCGACTTTAACAAATATAATAGCAAATTCCCTAATTCTCTAGAGCTGCACCGTGCAGAGCAGTTGGATGAAAGAAATAAATTCAAGCAAACATGTTTTTATTTTTACTATGATCTCATGCTTGAATTTGGGTCTTCATATCCACCATGCTCCCACCGCACCCATTAGTAATATAATTATATTTTTAAATTTTATGTATATGTATATACTCGATATATTTAATATTTTTTTTAATATTAAAAATTATAATATTCTCTCTATAAAAAATATGATTTTAATATTTTTTTAATTTTATTATTGTATAATAATAATAATTTTATTATATTAATTATAATAAATATGATTTATAATTTTATTATTTCATATATATGAATAGGTGCGGACGGGGAAACTCGAATCCCGTCGCAGACAGGAATGAAGACTTAAATTTCACACTCGATAAGAAACGAGAGCGGGTGCGGATTTTCTCTGACTAGTCGAGTGTGGAGGTGGGGAGGCAAAACTCGACCTCGTCACGTTGCCATGACTACTTGGATTTAGTTGTAGCATCGGTTATACTCCCTCTACTTTGTAATGACCCGTTTCAATGAACAACACTTTTCAATTTTGAATGCAATATTAACAACATTTTCCAATTGTACCTCTAGTTAATACTATTTAGATCACTCTCAAGTCAATATCTTTGATTTGCATTTATGGTAATGATGAATATACTACTAATAAGGATAATTTAGTAAATTTTTCATTCATACATTTTTAGTATTCAATTCAAATTGATCTACCTGATTGAAAGCAAATAAGCATTTTGAAGAGACTGAACAAAGGTAAAAGGTTTGGTTAGAAAAAAAAAGGAAAGAATAAAATGAAGCCAAAAATACATCGATAATCCTTTAAGTTCAACTCGATTTTCACTTAAGTTGTTTAAGTTTATTTTTTTCGATTTGGTCTTTTAAGTTACTATGTTTGCACCGTTAATTTTGTCTCAATCTCGACAACAATTAGTTCAATTGAAAGTTTTTTATCATTTGAAACTCTACCAAATGCTGTAACAATATGTCTCTCATTCCAATCCTTCAAAAAGCATTTATGAAATCTTATAAATGGTCTATATTTCTTTAGTTTCTCTACAATAATTTAAACACACGTTTAACCTTAAAAACAAAGTAGTAAAATTTTATCCATATAATCAATGTCATTAACTTCCTTTACATGCAAAGTCGCTTAAATAGTCAACTTGTTGTAATGTTTCGATTAGATGTTAACATTTTATGACACTAATTCAAAAAAAATTTCAAACTTAAAGAACTGCATGCGTAATTTAATAATTTTTAAAGGTTAACAGTGCAAAGAAATGTAACTTAAAGACAAAATAGGAAAAAATAAACTTAAAAAACATAAGCGAAAATATGTATTAGTGCGAAAAGTGTGCATCAGATGATTTCAAACGGCACTTGCTATAACAATAAATCATCATCATTGGCTTCAATGACTCAATCTATATATAATCAGGACCATCTTAAAGATTTTGGAGGTCATGTTCTAATGTTAAAAATTAGGACCTAATAAAAAAAAGTGCAACTTTAATTGTTTACATAATGCACTCTACACATACTAATCTACATGATGCATATCATTTGTTTAGATTAATTCATGTAACAAAAAAGGATGTACAGATAGCATGTCTCATTCACAAATTAAACTCAAATATACATTTCGGCAACGATAACACAACAACAATAATTTTACTCATAACATACACTGATTATAGAACTCAAAATTACAATCACATGCAACACAATATCTATATTAATTAGCATATCTATTAACATATCTGTCATGTCAGATCTAGTCAGAATTCATCACAGTCGATTAGCATATATCAAACTACACAAACTATAATTATCTTATAAATCTATATAATTTGATTTTCACAAACGTTTATAAAATTTAATTACTTTCATGCGTTCATATGATATGTAAAAGTTTCCCTAGAATCATATGTCAAATTTACTTTTGATGCAACGAGTCTATACTCATCCACACAAATATCTTTTTTTTTTTTTCGAGTATCAACACTTATAAAACAAATATTAAACATTTATGCAAAAACAAGCACTAATTTGATAAGCAAAAATATTAACTAATTTGATATATTATGTCCAAGATAATATAAGTGAACATTATCATCTCTAATAGATGTAACATATTTGTTCAGTTGTCTCTATTTTACGCAATCCACTATTGATAACACTGATGTACTCTATAATTGTTGTTACAAGTCTTCCAAGTATTTTTTTTTTAGGGAAGTGTTCCGAGTTACACTGAACATATTGTTGTTGAGTGCCAAATTCAAGCTCAATCGATGATAATTTTCCCATTAAAAAATTATCCATAATCTTCTATAACAACAAATATATTGTACCAATTAACAAAAACAAATTGGAACTAAAATATCATACTCTTACAAGTCTACCTATACGTTATCATTCTGCACAAATCAAAAATTGGAAGTAAATAGCATTTGATATAGCTGTCATTATTATCATTCTGCAAAAATTATTAACATTCTGCACGATAAACCAAAACCAAAATATCACATACTACTAAATCAAGAATCATCATTTATCCTTCTGCACAATATACCAAAATCAAAATATCACTTACAATTTACCAATTAACATTTATACATTATCATTCTGCACAATCTATACGCAAATTGGAACCAAAATATCAATTACTACTAAACCAAGGATTATCATTCTGCACATACAAAACTACATTAAGCAACAAGCATAAAACATTACATAGCAAATTGATACAGTAGGTTCTTATGACAGCAAACTTACTACAATCTAGTTAATTTGTACAACAAATTACTTTTGAGTCAAGCAGAAACATAATATAGCAAAACCCTAACTATGATTTTACAATACAAATATGTTACTAATATACCTAATTTCATAATCAATCAACCAATTTAATATAATTATAGTCACAAAATCTCAATTCAAAAAAATCAAAGATAGAATGATTACCTTGCTGTGTAGCTTTTGGTCTTGGAGGCTAGGATCAAATTCGCATACCCAGAGGTATGGCCGAAAGAGGGACGTGGTGGCCGTGTGCAGTGGCGGTCGCGATTGAGAAGAAGAAAAACTGTTTGTGTCGTGACTGAAAAGTCGGAGGAGAAGAGAACTATTGTCGTGCGAGAGAGGAGACGAACAGAGAGGAATGGTCGCGCACGAGATAGGAGAAGAGAAAGGGGTCACGGTGGCCGGTATTGTTCAGATTTTATTAAAAAAATTATATAGATACAGAATAATTATAACAATTTTGCTACCAACACCCCATTTTTGTTATCCATACTCCTCAATTTTTTTATAAAAATAAAATGTCTAAAATATTTTTGTCCATTTTTAACATTTTTAACTCTTACGTGAATTAAATTGACAAACACTTACGTGAACTCAATTCATATTCATATGCATTTACGTAAATTCAAATTTTGTGTACTTACGTGAACTCAATTTACGTAAGCGAACTGAATTTAGATACGTTTACGCGAAGTGAGTTCACTTACGTGAATTGAGTTCACTTAGTTGTACGTAAATTGAGTTCACTTAGTTGTACGTAAATTGAGTTTACGTATAAAATTTTACTTAATAAAAATACCTCAAAATTTTTTTATTTAATAAAAAATGTCTCATTCTAATATTCTTAAAACTAAAACCTATAAAATCATATATAAATTTAACATTATCTCAACAAATATTAAATCAATGGACATTATTATCAATTATCAATTGTAAAAGAAATATTATACACTATTAATTATATTAATTTAATAAATAATATAATATATAAATGTCAACTCGAAAATATGAATCAGATTATTCAAAATTACAAAAATAAAAAATAGCTCAAATTTTATTGAATAAAAAGAGCTAATATAGATTTTTTTTTTATAGATGAATTTTCAAGACACTTCTCTTCATCACTTTACATTCAAAAAGTTAACCGACGAATAAACACTTTGGTTTATTCTCAAGACTTTGATAAAACATTTTGTTTTTGTTGCAAATTATTTAATATTTCTTAGTACAAGTAAATTGGCTAATGAAGATAGTAGTGATAAGAGAAATATTAGTTATACGTATACGTGAACGGAATTCAAGTAAAAAACTCATTATTTGAAATATTTACCAACTTAAGTAAATTTATCTATATCTCTTAACGATTCAATAAAAATTTGAGCTCTTTTTTATTTTTGTAATTTTGAATAGTCTGATTCATATTTTCGAGTTGATATTTATATATTAAATTATTTATTAAATTAATATAATTAATATAGTATAATATTTGTTTTACAATTGATAATTGATAATAATGTGCTAATATTTGTTGAGATAATGTTAAATTTATATAAGATTTTATAGGTTTTAGTTTTAAGAACATTAGAATGTGAGACCTTTTTTATTAAAATAAAAAAATTGAAACCTTTTTATCAAGTAAATTTTTTTACGTAAACTCAATTCACGTACACCTATGTAAATTCAATTCACGTACACCTACGTGAACTCAATTCACGTTAACGTACGTGAACTCAATTCACATTAACGTACGTGAATTCAGTTCACATATACTTGATCTCAATAGGCTTACTTAAATTGAGTCCATGTAGGTACACAAAAATTGAGTTTACCTAAATGTACGTGAATTGATTTCACGTACGCTACATGAATTGAGTTCACGTAAGAGTTAAAAATATTACAAATGGGTAAGGACATTTTAGGCATTTTATTTTTATAAAAAATTGAGGGGTGTGGGTAGCAACATTGTAATTGTAAAAGAAGAAACATTCAATTTAATTGGAAAAAACATTGGTCATTGTTGTTAAGGAATATTAAGGAAGAATATTAAGAGGTGGTCTGATGATGTTTCCTCTGGCAGCTTTTTCATTGAATCCAGACATATTGAATCCTTGGATCTTTTCTCAAACATTGTAAAGTGCTCATCCTTGAGACCAAGTTTTGATACCAATTGAAGGTGCAAACACGAGAAGGGGGTTGAATTGTGTTTGTCAAAGTTGAAATTTTTTTGCTGATTTGATGAACGTTGATGTAAATTACTTGGAAACGATACAATCAGATTCGGCAGCAGCGGATAATAAAAGCATAAGTATTTGGAGACATAGATTTGTCCTGGTTCACCATTAACTTGGCTACATCCATTCCCCTTATTCAGAAGGCTTTGAATTACACAACACCTGACCCTCTAAGCCAATCTACCCAAACAGCTTGACAGCCCCAGACGTTTGAGGAACAACAACCCCTTTGAAGGTGCAAACAAGAGAAGGGGGGTTGAATTGTGTTTGTCAAACTTAATTACTTTTGCTGTTTTGTTAAATGTTGATTTGAATTATTCGATAAATAACTAATCAGATCCAGCAACGGATAACAATAACATAATAACACATCAATTTATATTGGTTCACCGTTAACTAGGCTACGTCCAGTACCTTCCTCTAGAAGGCCTTTTCACTAATTCAAACTCCTTTGAATTACAACACCACTGACCCTTCAAGTCAGTCTTCCCAAACAGCCTGACAACTCCAGACTTTTGAGGAACAACAACACCTTAACTAAACCGGCTAAGTCTTCTCAAACAGCCTGACAACCCCAGACTTTTGAGGAATAACAACACCTTGACTAAACCAGCCAAGTCTTCTCCTACCAATCTGACAACCCCAGATTGAAGAAGGAATCTACACCACTATAATAAAGGTTTGGAACTTTGCAACGTTGCTTCTGGAAAGCTGTTTGCTGCACTTATTTTTGCACTCTTTTATTGCTTCTGGAAAGCTGATTGTTGCACTGTATTTCTCTCTCGAAAACACTTAGAAAATATTGCTCTTGCTTATTTGTTTTTCTCTCTTTTGAACTCTGAGATAACTTTGAATTGAAGCTTGAGTTCTTGTATTTTTCGATACTTTATTCTTCAGCATTAAGCCTCTATTTATAGTTGAACTCTAGGGCTTCACTGATGCTTTACTTCAGGAGTGTATTTCGATTAATTTGTTTTGAGAATATTCTGGAGTAGTTTGCTCAGATTCTGTTTTGAGCCTTTTGCTCACTAATCTGTTTTGAACATTTTGCTCCGCTTCTGTTTTGAGCATTTTTCTTAGATTCTGTTTTGAGCCTTTTTCTCCAATTCTGTTTTGAGCATTTTTCTCTGTAGCACCATAAACCCAATGTAGCATTCTCCGGAAGCAACTCAGCACACATGTAACTCAGTATTTTGAGAACTAGCAATTCAGTTAATATGGCTACTTACCAACAGAACAGATAATAGAGAGTTACTACAAGGTCAGATTTGGAAATTTAATTGAGCTGTCTTGCCACCTATCTTGCCACTTATCTTGCCACCTATGTTTTTTTGTATGAAGCAACCAGGACTGAAGTGAAGCAATTTTATTTTTTTTTTATCATTTTTCCAGCATTCTCTTTATTGGCTCTAGCCCAGGCACATCTTGTTTCAATTCTGTTTTGCTCATTGTTTCTTGTTTCTACTCAACACCTATGCAATTAATTAATAAGTTAATACTGTCATTTCTTATGGCTAAATAGTAACATAATGGCTAAATAAGTTAATACATGTTCTTATCAACAAAATTAATCAATTTGAATAAACAAATAATATTAGAAAAAGGTATAAATGTAATAAAATAAAAACAAAGATTGTGTTTTACAGCTAGCCCATTCCCTTAGATCAGTTTCTATCTTTTGCCTTAAAAGTTCATTATCTTCACTACTTCTATACTCAATCAGAAAGATGCATTACAGGTTTCTATACTTTGCAAAGGTTGCTTGTCTTTGTTGCAAAAACTATGTAAAAACTGAGACTGATTATTATTTCATGGACCCAAAGATTCATCACTTTACTCTATAAATTGAGAAAAATGCATCAACAGAAAGAGAAAAAAAAACTGATAGTAACAAAACACTTAGAAATAAGAAGAAGAAAACAAGCAGAGTACTAAAGAAAGCAAACAGAAGAAGGATTAAGGTATTTCGTTCATCTTTATTCTATAATGACTGTATTTCGTATCCAAATGTAATATGTATAAAATGAGTTATTACTAAAAATGAAACTTTTTTGTTGTTATACAAAAATATGTTTTGATATGTGAAAATACAAACAAAGATAAGACTTGTTATACAACCTCTCTGACGTCGGCGCCGGAACGTCAACCGTACTTTCCGATCCCTCCGTTTTTCTTCCTCTCCCTCTCGGTCTCCTTCCAGCCTTCCTCTCCCCCTCGTTTTCCTTCCAGCCTTCTTCTCCATCGATCTCCTTCTCCTCAGTTTATTTTTTTTCGTTTTTCTTCTTCTCTGTGCGTTGCCTTGCTTGCTTTCTTTTTTTTTTTTTTTTTTT
>JBBPBO010001986.1:180896-265832 GCA_037974295.1 Cicer cuneatum
TTTCTTTTTTTTTTTTTTTATTAATTTTTCGTTCGTTCTGCCCCAGCCATTTGTTCTTCCCCAAATCCCTAGCTTTATGTGTACTTTCCCATTTTAAAATCAAATAATTTCTTTTATATAAATAAACATATATATATATATATTTAATATCATTTTTGTTTCTGTTTTTATTATATATCATTATATATAAATATTAGTTTTGGATTTTAGGATTATTTGTTCTTTATATCTTTATATTTTTTAGCATCCATTTTTTTTTACTTTTAAATAAATCTCATTTTTTTTATATAATTAATTTTATAATAAATATTAAACCTTCTAAAAACATGTAATTAATTGTTTTAATTTTTTTTAAAAAAAGGCTAATTAAATGTGTCATCCTTCAATCTATTAATTGTTAGCACACAAATTGTGCAAATAGTCTAGAACTCATTTTTATAAACAAATGAATTAAAAATTAATTTTTTAAATCCAATTAATTAGATGTGGCATTTTGTAGTCTTTGAGTTATTAAGACACAAGTTGTACTACTTGGTGGCTTTGAGACTCAATTTTAAAACTGAAAAAATAATAAAAATACTTTTAAATGGATTAACTGGATGAGACATCCTTTTTACTCCTTGAGTTTTAAGACACAAGTTGTACTACTTGGTGGCTTTGAGACTCAATTTTAAAACTGAAAATAATAAAAATATTTGTAAACGGATTAACTGGATGAAACATCCTTTTACTCCTTGAGTTTTGAGACACGAGTTGTACAACTTGATTGTCTTAAAATTCATTTTTTTTAATTCAAATCAAACAAACTCCTTTTATTTTTGTCAAAATTAACCTTTTAATAACTAAACACGATTTATTTAAAAAACAATCAACGCATCCGCATTTTTTAACCAAGAACTACGTAGCTTTGATTTCTCAATCGCATCGGGAGATACGTAGGAGCAAGATCACACTCTTGTCAAGCACATTAACAAAAATTTCTTTTTTTTGTTCCTCTTTTCTTTAAACACGTATTTATTTCAAAATCACATTAAAAATAAATAATTGATATTCATATTTAATAATAAAGAGAAATAAATATACTTAAGTTAATACTAATTTTGCACAATTAATTATAGGTAACTGTATTTTAACGGATGTCGTAGGGGGCTAATATCTTCCCTACGCATAATCGACTCCCGAACTCAAAATCTGGTTTCAAAGACCATTTTTTTCTTTTTTAAGGGTTTCCCAATGTTTTCCCTATTTTAAATAAACTTTGGTGGCGACTCTATTGAATTGGAGAAACACTCGAAATTTAGGCCGCGGCATTCTCAGATTCTGTTTTGAGCATTTTTCTCAGATTCTGTTTTGAACATTTTTCTCTGACTAATTCATCTGACGATATCCTCTGGTGACGTCATCCTCTGATTTCTTCTTCTGATGACATCATCTGGTGACGTCATCCTCTAATTTATGCTTCTGGTGACGTCATCTTCTGATCTATTCTTCTGATGACATTTTTCATTTTTCTTCTAAGTCAAATATGTTATTTTCATAAAATACATTTGTTAACATCAAAACTTTAATTGCAAGAACCAACTTGGTTCCAACAATCTCCCCCTTTTTGATGATGACAAACAATGTATTTTTGATAATACTTTTTCTTTCTTTTGACTTTGACTCCCCCTAAGACTAAGCTTCATTTTATATTTTCTCCCCCTAAGTCTAATGCCCAGATATCAAATACATCATACATCATCTTCTCCTCCTTTCAAATACATCATCTTCTCCCTCGGATATTTTATCAAATATTACATCTTCTCCCCCTTTGTCATCAGACAAAAAGGATTGAATGAAGAAAAGAGATCCTCTGTTTTTTTTTTCACTCTTTTTTTTTTCGACTCTTTTTTTTTTATTTTATTTATAAAAGTACATGAAAAATAAAATACATAAAAATTAAACTAAGCTATTAGGTTAGGGATGAAGATAAGATTAAGGTTTTTCTTGATGAATTCAAACCTATCTTCAGGTAGTGATTTAGTGAATATGTCAGCCCATTGATGATCAGTGTCTACAAATTGAATGTTAAGTACCCCTTTTGAACATAATATCTGATGAAGTGATGTTTGATCTCTATGTGTTTGGCTCGAGAATGTAGGATAGGGTTTTTGGTTAGGCAAATTGCAGAGGTGTTATCACAATAGATGGGTATGTTGGATTCTAATATTTTGTAGTCTTCAAGTTGATGCTTCATCCAGAGTAGTTGAGAGCTGCAGCCAGCTGCTGAAATGTATTCAGCTTCTGTTAATGACATGGCAATGGTGTGTTGTCTCTTACTGGACCACAAAATTAAATTGTCTCCTAAAAAGGTACAATAGCCACTGGTGCTTTTTCTTTCAAGTTTATCTCCAGCATAGTCAGAATCACAATATCCACTCAGTTTGTATGTAGGAGTTTTCTTGTAAAATAAGGTGAGGTTGGTAGTGCCTTTTAGGTATCTAAGGATTCTCTTAACAACAGTTAGATGAGATTATCTAGGATCAGATTGAAATCGAGCACATACACACACACACACACTAAATATGATATCAGGTCTAGAAGCAGTAAGGTAGAGTAATGATCCTATCATTCCTCTGTAGATTTTCTGGTCAACTTTTGTTCCTGATTCATCTTTATCAAGTGAACAAGTAGGATGCATTGGTGTAGCCATAGGTTTGGAATCACTCATCTTAAACTTCATGAGAAGTTCCTTTGTATATTTAGTTTGGTGAATGTAAATACCTTCTGAACTTTGTTGAATTTGTATTCCTAGAAAGAACTTAAGTTCTCCCATCATACTCATTTGAAATTCATGCTGCATTAATTCAGAAAATTCTTGACAAAGAATGCCATTAGTTGATCCAAAAATAATATCATCAACATAAATTTGAATGATTAAAATATCATTTTCTATTGATCTGCTAAACAAAGTATTGTCTATTTGTCCTCTTTCAAAGTTATTTTTAAGTAAGAAATTACTGAGTCTATCATACCATGCTCTAGGTGCTTGTTTTAACCCATACAAGGATTTTCTAAGTTTAAAGACATGGTTTGGAAATTCAGAATTTTCAAAACCTGGAGGTTGTTTAACATATACCTCTTCACTCAAATAACCATTGAGAAAAGCACTTTTAACATCCATTTGAAATAATTTGATATTATTATTTGCAGCAAAGGACAATAAGATACGAATAGCTTCTAACCTGGCCATTGGAGCAAATGTCTCAGTGTAATCAATACCCTTTTGTTGACTGTAACCTTGTGCCACAAGCCTTACCTTGTTTCTGACTACTTCACCCTTTTCATTTAGCTTATTTCTGAAGACCCACTTGGTTCCCACAATGTTCTTCTCTGGTCTTGGAACTAGATCCCAAACATCATTCCTCTTAAATTCATTTAACTCTTCCTGCATTGCAATAATCCATCCATCATCTGCCAATGCTTCACTAACAGATGTAGGCTCAATCGATGAGATTAAACCAAACAGACTTATATCTTTTAATGATGATCTGGTTCTTAAAGAATCACTTCCACTTCCAATGATCAGATTTTCAGGATGAGATGACTGGTATTTCCATCCAGATTTCTCTTCTGACTTCTCATGACTAGTTCTGATTTGATCAGGTTCATCCTTTGAAAATGTGTCACATGCTTCTGATTTATTTGTATCCTTCACTTCTCCAAATTCTGCTGGTTTATCTGCTTCTGCTGGTTTGTCTGTTTCTGCTTCCTCTGGTGTTGTTAAATCTGTAATATCAACATCTTGCTTTGACTTTGCAGTGTCAAGCTTTCCATAATTCATATGGTGTTTTATTCAACATAGACCTAATAAAGACTCTATTCTGAATATAACATGCAGTGTTGATTGCTTCAGCCCAAAAATGTTTTGCAACATTTAAATCATTTAACATAGTTCTGGCCATTTCTTGGAGTGATCTATTTTTTTTTCTAACTTATCTTCAGATTTATCCTCTGAAGACTTGTCAGGTTCTTCTTTCATCTTCCATCTTTTCAAGCTCTCTTGGTTTGTCTACATCAACTTCTGGTTTTGGTAGATCTGTATCAGCTTCTGGTTCTAGTAAACCTGCATCGGTTTCCTCTAGTTCTGGTAAACCAGCATCAGTTTCCTCTAGTTCTGGTTAACCTGCATCAGCTTCATCTTGCTTTGACTTTTCAGATCAAGCTATTTGTCATATAACATAATACAAATCAAATAATTTAAAAATGAACTCAATACAGTCAAACCATTAATTCTGCTTCTGGTAGTTTCTGCTTGTTTTTGAAACCACTGAAATACCGTTTCTGTTGAAGTGTTCACATCACGTGAATCACTTGGTTCCTCTGACAGTTTGAAAACCTGCAGAATACTTATCTAGCTTTGATTTTTAAGATCAAGCTTCTTGTTATCATATCAAACAATAATAGTATTTACATCAAGATGTAACCTCTATGTCAACAGTTTCAGTTTTACTCTGAAAATCCTCTTGTTTCTGATTTTCAGATTCTGAATCTGTATGTTCTGTGATTAGATGGTTTGGATGAAGGAATTTGAATTCCCTTCCTGGTTTGTAATCTTGATGAATTTTACTGGAGTGTTTGAAGAACTCTCCAGATACTGACACTTCTCTTTCTGCTGATATATCATGTTCCTCTAATAGTTCTGGAATTGATGATAATTCTAATTCTTTTGGTTCTGGAACTGATAGTAATTCTGATTCTCCTGGTAGTTCCAGGTTTGTTGATATGAGTGATTTCTCTGTCTGTTCTGATCTGTGTGATATGTGTGATTTCTTTGATATTTCTTGTTCCTCCTATGATTCTGGTTCTGGTTCTGATAGGTATTGTGTTGATCAGTTCTTCTTCTACCAGAGTCAATTGGCTTATGTTTGGTAGATGTTGGAACATAGACCTTTTTCCCTTCATATATTGCCAGCATCCATTGACCAGGCACCATGACTGGTGTTTCAATTTGGTTGCTTAGAACATCTGCAACATAGACAATTTTATCTTTTGGTACCCAAATCTGGTTGGGTCCAGGTTTGTTAGTCTTGAAAAGTTTCTTGTTTTCCCTTGTATTTAGCATAGGACAAGACACTTTGGAATGACCTTTCTTGTAACAAACAGTATACACTATATCATAGGGAACAAGTTTAAGCACAGGTTTAGATTCAGTTATAGTTTCTTCAAATCCTATACCTCTATTTCCATTCCTACTGACTCCATAAATCATAGAAGCATATTTGCTTATTTCCATACCACTATCAAGAAATTCTTGAAGAACTTGTTCATGCATATCAGAATTACTTGTGGTATTTTCTATTGCTGTTGAATTATGATTATTTTTCAGATTTAAACTTTCATCTTTAATTTCAGCAAAACTATTTTTCAAGCATACATTCTCTGTTTTCAATTTTGCAATATCAGTTTCAAGAATGGCACTTTCTATTTTAAATTCTGCAATCTGATTCTTTAAAACATTAACTTCTTCTGTTAGATTTGTATTTTCTTTCTTAAGAGTTTTCAGTTTTAAAGATAATTTGTAATTACTGTTTAAAAAATCATTCAGAGCAGTAATCAAATCAGATCGAGTAAATTCAGAATATACCTCAGTTTCATCATCTTCTGATTCTCTTCCAGAATCAGATTCTGTGTTGGACCCAGAGTTGGTGTGAGCCATCATAGCCAAATCTGCATGTTCATCTTTAGAAGATTCATCAGAATCATCCCCTGTAGCCATTATGCTTTTCATCTTAGTTCTGAAATCTTTCCTCTGGTACTTCCCTTTCTCCATATTTGGACATTCTGACTTGATATGTCCAGACTCATTGCATCCGTAGCAGATGATACCTTTCTTGTCATTTGTATCATCACTTCCTTTGTTGGACTGATTGGAATATCTCTAGGGAAATTTATTCCTTCTGTTATGCCACATCTTTCTGAACTTCCTGGATAAGAAAACAATTTCTTCTTCCTCTGAGTTCAGACTTTGATCGTCTGAATCACTATTTTCTGATGTTGCTTTCAGAGCCTTTTTCTGCTTGGATTTCAGGGCTAGAGTTTTTTTCTTCTTCTTGGGTTCATCTTCTTCCAATTCAATTTCATGTGATCTGAGAGAGCTGATTCATTCTTCCAGCTTTAGAGTATTCAGATCTTTAGCTTCCTGAATAGCAGTAATCTTTGGTCTCCACTTGATTGTCAGACTTCTAAGTATTTTCCTTACATGATCAGCAGTAGTGTAGCTCTTTTCTAGTACCCTTAATCCTGATACTAGAGTCTGGAATCTGGAAAACATAGTTTCAATGTCTTGAATAACTCGTAGTTCTTCCATCTTGAATAACTCGTAGTTCTTGACTAGAATGTTAGCCTTTGCTTCTTGGACTTGCTTACTGCCTTCGTAAGTCAGAATCAGACTATCATAGATGCTCTTCACTGTGTCTCTGTTAGTGCATTTGTCGAACTCCTTGAACGTGATTGCATTGATCATGAACGTTCTAGATTTGTGATGTAACTTGAACATCTTCTGATCAACATCCATATCTCTTATGGAAATTTTAATACCATCAGCATCTTCTGGAGCAGTATAACCATCTTCCACCAAGTCCCAAAGTTCATGATCTTGTGAAATAAAAAAACTTCTCAGCCTGTCCTTCCAGTATTCAAATCGTTCTCCATCAAACAGAGGTGGTATGTTGATGTTTCCTCCAGTAGCTTCTTCATTGAATCCGGACATGTTGATCCCTTGGATCTTTCCTCAAACACTGTAAAGTGCTCAGCCTTGAGACCGAGCTCTGATGCCAATTGAAGGTGCAAACACGAGAAGGGGGTTTTGAATTGTGTTTGTCAAACTTAATGACTTTTTCTGTTTTGTTAAATGTTGATTTGAATTATTCGATAAATAACTAATCAGATTCAGCAGCGGATAATAATAACACATCAATTTATACTGGTTCACCGTTAACTAGGCTACGTCCAGTCCCTTCCTCCAAAAGGCCTTTTCACTAATTCAAACTCCTTTGAATTACAACACCACTGACCCTTCAAGTCAGTCTTCCCAAACAGCCTGACAACCCCAGACTTTTGAGGAATAACAACACCTTGACTAAACCAGCCAAGTCTTCACCTACCAATCTGACAACCCTAGATTGAAGAAGGAATCTACACCACTATAATAAAGGTTTGGAACTTTGCAACGTTGCTTCTGGAAAGCTGTTTGCTGCACTTATTTTTGCACTCTTTTATTGCTTCTGGAAAGCTGATTGTTGCACTGTATTTCTCTCTCGAAAACACTTAGAAAATATTGCTCTTGCTCATTTGTTTTTTCTCTCTTTTGAACTCTCAAATAACTTTGAATTGAAGCTTGAGTTCTTATGTTTTTCGATACTTTATTCTTCAGCATTAAGCCTCTATTTATAGTTGAATTCTAGGGCTTCACTGATGCTTTACTTCAGGAGTGTATTTCGATTAATCTGTTTTGAGAATATTCTGGAGTAGTTTGCTCAGATTCTGTTTTGAGCCTTTTGCTCACTGATCTGTTTTGAACATTTTGCTCCGCTTCTGTTTTGAGCATTTTTCTCAGATTCTGTTTTGAGCCTTTTTCTCCAATTCTGTTTTGAGCATTTTTCTCAGATTCTATTTTGAGCATTTTTCTCAGATTCTGTTTTGAACATTTTTCTCTGACAAATTCATCTGACGATATCCTTTGGTGACGTCATCCTCTAATTTCTGCTTCTAGTGACGTCATCTTCTGATGACATCATCTGGTGATGTCATCCTCTGATTTATGCTTCTGGTGACGTCATCTTCTGATCTATTCTTCTGATGACATTTTTCATTCTTCTCCTAAGTCAAATATGTTAATAAGTCAAATACATTTGTTAACATCAAAACTTTAATTGCAAGAACCAACTTGGTTCCAACACCCTTGACCCTTCAAGCCAAGTCTTCTCCTACCAATCTGACAACCCCAGATTGAAAAAGGAACTTACACCACCTTGAACCTACAAGCCAAGTCTTCTCCTAACAATCTGACATTCCCATATTGAAGAAGAAACTTACACCACTATCGGGTTGAATACAAAGATTTGGAACTTGAGTAGTTGTTTCTAGAAAGCTGATTATAACAATGACTCTCACACTCTAAGAAAAGAACACTTAGAAAATATTTCTCTTTCGCACAAGTGTTTCTCTCTTTGAACTCTAAGATGAATTTGGATTTTAAGCTTGAGTTCTTCTGTTTTTCAATGATTTCTTCTTCAGCCTGTTGTATCTATTTATAGATGAGATTTGGGCTTTTATTTGGTGCAAGTTTAATTTCGAATTGTATTTTGCTCCAATTTCTTTCGAAAATTTTTCAACTTGATTCTGTTCCTTTTTAAATTTTAAACCAAATCTTCTTCAGTTCTTCTTCAAATTTCAATCAAGTGTTCTTCGAAATTAAATCAAATCTTTTATGAATTTTGACCAGTCTTCTTTCATACTATGATGTTTGCCTCAAATGGTATTCTCTAATGATGTTCTCTGATTCCTGCCTCTGAAGGTATCCTTTGATTTTTGCCTCGGATGATATCCTCTGATTTTTGCCTCTGATGATATTCTCTGATTTTTGCCCCTAATGATATTCTCTGATTTTTGCCTCTGGTGATATCTTCTGGTGGGATCCTCTGGTGATATCCTCTGGTGGGATCCTCTAATGATATCCTCTGGAGGTATCTTTTGGTGGCATCCTCTGGTGACATCCTTTGGTGATATCCTCTGGTGACATCTTCGAGTGACATCCTCTGGTGGCATCCTTCTTCGAAGTTAAATATCTCATAAAATACTTTTGTTAACATCAAAACTTTAAGTGTAAAACCAACTTGGTTCCAACATGTGTAACCCTTGGTATTTAAGGAACGACATAAGGGGATTATTTGAATTAAGGAATTGGTAACTCTTAGAAATAAGAGTTATCTACCAAATTTGAATAATAATTTGTTTTTTGAATAAAAGTTATTATAATTTTAGCTTTGAATTTTAGGATTTATGTTCTTTTAATTATGATGTCATTTATTTTGTCTTTTATAAAAATTGATACTTGGTGTGTGATTTTGCAGGTAAAAGATGTGACGAATTTGCTATGAAAATTTGCTACAACACTGGAGCATGATAAGTTTGGCAGCAACAACAGAGTGTAATACATGGGTCTTATATGTGATGTAAGGTATCCTAAAAATGCTAAGGTATCCCCCGGTACTAGAATGACACAGAAAATAGTAGAATTCTTACCTATTTTATTGGGCCACAAGTTGTGCAAAAATAGGGAAAATGACACCAAAATAAAAAAGTGCAAGCAGGGAGAAAGAAAAGATCCTACAAATGTCCTATAAAAGCAAAGCATATTCATTGAAAATGGCATACAATTCTTGACCAAGAAATCACAACCGTAGTTGTCATTCATCATTTACACTCTCATATGCCATTAAAGACACCATCGGAGCAACTTTTAGAAGGATTTGAGTTAAAGGAAATGAACTTGCATCCAAGATGAAGAAGAAGTTGTTGTAGTTATTGCCCAAGCTTGTGTTCCTTCCTTGAATCTACATTTATGTAATATTCTAAATTGTAGTGGTTGTTTTGATGTGTAATTCACTTTCATGTTTGACTTTAAGTTCATTATGAGCTAAACTCATTTTAGTTAATAATTAATAAAGTATTAATTGATATTTATGGTTTATCAGTTATGATGTGCTTAACTTTTATTTATGCAAACTGTTTTAAGTTATCCCTAAATCTGAACTTGATCATTCTGGATATATTGTGAGTCTTTGAACTTGGGAAAAAGAAAAGATGAAATTGTTTGTGTAATATGGATTAAGTCAAGATGTTTGAACAAATGATTGACATTCAATAACTAGAAATAGTATTTAAGTCCATATAACAAAAGAGAAACTATAAAGTGTACCATGATTGGGAGTGAACATGAACTTAGAAAAGTCCTTAATGCATTTGAAAATTATGATGACTGAGTTGGAAAACCTATGAGGTCATTTTGTTCATAAATGCTACAATATTGCTATAGCAATTTAATACCATAAACTAAAACTAATATTGAGTTATATCATTAACTTATTTCCATAATCAGATTTCCAGTGTTTTATGTGCTCACGTAAACTTGCAATTTTAAATTCAATTTTACTTTAAATTGTTAACCAAATAAAATGTTATCTTTTTTACTTTTATAACAAACAAGTTGAATATGTTAGAAAAATGTTGAAATCAATAACATAATCAATCCTCGTTGGAACAATCTTTATTTATACTACTCATTATTGACTGTGTCTACTTGCATATTTAAAATACACAACAGGAACTCTACGAATGATTTTGGAAGGTAGTTTGACATAAGAATTGTAAGTTAGCTAGTGAATCAAAATCTAGCAGAAAGAAATTGTTGAGGGATTAAAAGCAACATAGTTACACACATGAAACTAGATAGTTATAAAAAGATGTTAGTCTTCTAACGGGATAGACTTTTTGTGTACTTGTAGTGTATAGTAACATAGGTTTCCACTCTATACGAGCGAGAGTGCTAAATATTGAGAGAATGAAATGATTTGATATGATTAGTCATTGGCATGTGATAGCGTTTCAACAAGTTCTGAATCATTGCAAGTAATAATTAAAACAGTTGTACCGAATGTCGAACTTAAGGATTACGTTTTACTATCGAATTATGTTTAATCACTAAACTTGAACAAAAAATTTCTAGATTGATTGGAATAATATTTGAATTAACGAAAATAATAAGATTGAACTTTTTCAATGAGAAAAATGTCAAGGATGAGTTTCACTACGAGTCCAACCTTGGTTTCTAATTTGATCCTAATTACTTAATTCCTTTATTGAATTATTACCAAATTCTCTTTATTATTCTTGCCCTAATGTCTTAGTGACATAACCTTTAATTCCAAAGTAACCCCTAATTCCTTAGTGGATTTAAGATTGAAATTAAGCTTTACAGTATAAAAATTCTCTTATTAAACTATTGCCTCTGCAACTAGTTCAATTGGTTTCATGACTTGCATCTATCCCTAGATTACAATCTCATGAATTTCTCATCTCAAACATTTGTAAAGTCCACTTCTGTTCCAAATTTAAGAATCGTAAAATATGTTAAAGTTGATCAAGCAATAAAAAGCATTAAGCACAGAGATGAGAAAAATAATACAATAAATTTATTCATATAACCAGGAATCAAATGACACACATAAAGGTTTCATCTTGTTTCACTCATCCCTAACAAATGGGGTTTAGTTATGAAGGTGCAAACACGAGAAGGGGGGTTGAATTTTGTTTGCCAAACTCGAATTCTTTTTGCTGTTTTGTTGAATGTTGATGTAAATTATTTGATGAATAAGTAATCAGATTAAGCAGCGGATAATAACAACATAAGAACACAACAATTTATCCTGGTTCACCATTAACTTGGCTACATCCAGTCCCTTCATCCTGAAGGCTTTAATCCACTAATTCAAAACGTTTGAATTACAACACCTGAACCTTCAAGCCAGTCTTCTCAAATAGCCTAACAACCCCAAACTTTTGAGGAACGAAAACAACACTTTGACTCTACAATTCAAGTCTTCTCCTACCAATCTGACAACCCCAAATTGAAGAAGGAATCTACACCACTATCGGGTTTGATTACAAGGGTTTGGAACTATGCAAACTTGCTTCTGGAAAGCTGATTGCTGCACTGAATTTCTCTCTAAAAAACACTTAGAAAATATTGCTTTTGCACTCAAGTGATTCTCTTTTTGAACTCTCGGATTATGCTGAATATGAAGCTTGAGTTCTTGTATTTTCGATTCTTAATGCTGCTGCCTGAAGCCTCCTTTTATAGCTGCAAATAGGGCTTTGTCCAAGCTTAAATTCGAGATTAATCTTGCTTAGATTTCCTTTGAAAATTCTGTTGGCCAATCCTGTTTCACTTAATTTAAAAACGTATCTTTTTAACTTCTGATTGCACTTGAAAATTTTGTTGACCAATATTGTTTCTCTTAATTTCAAACCATATCTTTTTAGCTTCAGATTGCATTCGAATTTCCTTCATGTCTTTAGTGATTTTTGAATCAAATCCCCTTAATACTTTGATCAAATTTCTATCAAATTTCGATCAAGTCTTCTTCGAATTTTAATCAAGTCTTCACTGATCTGCATCATGATTTAAATATTGGACCGTATGATATTCTGATCTCGACCAACTCTGGACCATGTGATCTGATATGTACTATTCTATTATCTTCTGATTTCGACCAATTCTGGACTATGTGACATGATCTGTATCATTATGTGATCTTCTCATTTCGACCAATTCTGGACCATGTGATCTAATATGTACCATTATGTGATGTTCTGATTTCGACCAATTCTAGACCATGTTATCTAATATGTACCATTCTGTGATCTTATGATCTGGACAATTGATCTTATGTTTCCTTCTGGTCTGGACCAATTCTCCCTCTGACAAGCTTCCTTCTGGTCTGGACCAAATCTCTTTCTGGACTCTGCTTCCTTCTGATCTAGGCCAAGAAAGATATCCTCTTATGATGTTATTTTTCCTTCCCTTTGATGATATCCTCTAATTGATGCAATCCTCTGATGTTTGCCTTTGATGACATCATCTGGTATTCTCTAGAGGTATCTTCTGGTACCCTATGGTGACATCCTCTGGTATCCTCTAGCCGAAACTTCTGGTGGCATTTTTATCTTCTGGTGACGTCATCCTTTGGTGTATGCTCTGGTGGTGTCATCCTCTATTTTTGCACAACCTCTTATTTTTTCTTCTAAGTCAAAATACGATTTACATAAAATACTTTTGTTAACATCAAAACTTTAATTGAAAGTACCAACTTGGTTCCAACAAGTTACTCATGACAGAGATAAAAGATATAGAGATTAAAGAAGAATTACAAGAAAGATTCATGAATGATTCTTGATAAAACTCCTTCAATGGTGAACAGCTGTCTCTGAGTTTCTTTGCCAGGGCACAAGTCTTTAAGCTTCCCAATTGACCAAAAGATCCCTAGAAAATTAGAAAAACTCGATTTTATACATTTTGCAGCGTGCCACACGCCCTAGGCGCGGGACTTGCGCTTCAGGCGCATTGAAACAGAATCAGTAATGCATAAATGCGCTTCAGGCGCGTGTTTTGCGCTTCAGGCGCACAACATCTTGAAGGTGCAAACACGAGAAGGGGGTTGAATTGTATTTGACTAACTTGAATACTTTTTCTGTTTTTGCCGTTTTAAAACAAAACTTGATGTATGAATAAAACAGAGTTAGCAGCGGATATAAAGTAAAAATAAAAACACAGAATTTTATATTGGTTCACCGTTAATGAGGCTACGTCTTGTCCCTTCACCTTGAAGGATTTCATTAATTCAAACCTTGAATTACAACAGTTCCACTGACCCTCCAAGTTAGTCTTCTCAAACAGTCTAACAATCCTAGACTCTTGAGGAATACAGCACCTTGACTTCCTAAGTCAAGTCTTCTCCTACCAATATGACAACCCCAGATGGTAGAAGGAATTACAATGCCTTGAATCTAATTACCTTGTAATCTGCTACCCCTTTTGACTCCCTCAGATTATAGACTCTACTCCAACAACTTAGATCTAATACAAGGGAAAGAAAATAACAGGAGTGCTTGCTTCTAGAAAGTTGGAACTCACAATTAACCTCATTGAAAACTTGAGTGTTTGCTTTTGGAAGTGTATGACTCTTTTGTGATTTTCGATACTAAGTATTCTGCCTTGAGCCTCTTTTTATAGATGCGAATTAGGGCCTCTTCCAAGCTTAATTTCGAGCTGTATCTTGCTGGATTCTCTTGCAAAAATATCTTGACCAATCGGGCTTCACTTAAATAAAAAAACATATCTTTTTAAGCTTTAGATTTTCTTTCAAAAATAACTGGCCAATCATGTCTTTAGTTTCTTCCCGCCAACACCTCCTGATCTTCCATACGACTTCACTTTATTTTTGTAACAAATCTTTTTAATACTTTGATCAAATTTAATTAAATCTCCATCGTTAATCCTCATGGTTAAATCTGGACCGTTTGATCTTCTGCGCTAGTCCACATCTGGACCATACTAAGTGATCTGTTGTGATCTGTTGTGATCCTCTGATTTCGGCCAACCCTGGACCACACTTTCTGATCTTCTGATCTCGGCCAACACTGGGCCATGGTCTGATCTGTTGTGATCCTCTGATCTCGGCCAATGCTGGACCACACTTTCTGTCCTTCTAATTTCGGCCAACACTGGGCCATGGTCTGATCTTCTGATCTCAGCCAACACTGGGCCAAATACTTAAATCTGAACCATTGATCTGAATATCTTCCCTCTGATCTGGACCAATTTTGGACTTGGTATGGATTGAACTGAAATTAACTCTGGACAAATAATATTTCAGTCTGGACATTTTACCTTTGATTTTGGATCAGGTCTGGATCAATTCTGGAAATCATTTATTCTAGTCTGGACTTAGTTTCATACTTTGAACCATGCTATCTTCTGGTCTGGGTCAAATCTGGATTGATTCTCTTGTTCTAGACCCATTAACTTATCCTCTAATTAAGTCTGGATCAAATCTGGGCTGTTTATTATTGCACTGTCAGGCCATCTTCTGGTCAGAATAACTTCTGGAATAAATTTGATATTTGATTCCTTCTGGTCTGGAGCAAGTCTCCCTCTCGCAAGCTTCCTTCTGGTCTGGACCAGGTCTCCTTCTGACTTTGCTTCCTTCTTATCTGGGCCAACAAAGATATCTTCTGGTGATGTTTTGACATCCTGGAGTATCTTCTGGTACCTTCAGGATTCAATCTCTGGAACCCTTTGATTTTCTGCTTCTGATTACTTCAGCTTCTGGTGGCATTTGATTTAATAATTCAAGGTTCAAAATAAGATTACATGGAGTGCCTTTGTAAACATCAAAATCCTAAGTACTTAGAACCAACTTGGTTCTAACACATCTGATGTCTGGTATTTATTGCATTTTGCTCCTCTTTTGATTCCGAATTTGATTTTGGTGTCTTCATGAATGTTGTAGTTATGGATCTTAGCTTTCATTTGCACTTGGTTTGACTCCAATTGAACATCTACAACTCCAGATATGGCAGAAATACTTCATGTTGGTCACGTTGATTTCTCACCAAAATTTAGCACTGCACTAAAACCAAGAAATAACATAAAACTACACAAAAAAAAAACTCTACTTAATCAAAGAAATAAGAACATAAACATTTTATTAAATCCAAGAACTAAAATCAACAAAATATATCAAATAACTCCTTTAATTAACTAGTGATTGAATATAATTAAGACTAAAAACAGTGAAAAATATGCATATGATGAAAGGTGGTCACAACCCCAAACTTAGTCTGTTGCTTGTCCCCAAGCAACAATTAATTTTATATTTGGTACAGTTAAAAGTTGCTTAAACTCAGTTTTCTCAAATCACATCAAGCTCTATTTTTAAAATTCCCGCTACTACAAAACATTCATCATGCTTCATGGTTGCTTACAAAACAAAAACAAAAAAACAACACAATTTATACACTTAGTATTCATTCATCAAGTTTAACTCTCTTTTCACACAATCTCACCAAAATTTCTCTCAAGTGTTTAGACAGAGTTATAAATTTAAAATTCAAATCCTAGAACATGCATCACGCTACCATAGGCTTGAAAAAATTCTAGTTAACTATCACAATGCAACAAACACATACACTTTTGAAGGAATTTCAGGTTGTAATGAGGCTTAGGTAAGGGTAGGACATTTTGGGATAGTAGGCTTTACTACTTGGAGTTAGGTACACATTTTCAAATTATTCTACCTCTTTTGATTTTTCTTCACCTTTTCATTGTGGAGATTCTCAAACTTTGACAAAAGAACTAAGTAGATGTTATTTATCACAGTACAAATTTTTTTTTGATTTTTGATTTTTTTTTATTTTTTTTCACAGTACAAGTCTGGATTAAGTCTGGACTGGGTTTTATTCACGACCATGCTATCTTCTGGTCAGGACTAAGTATGAACCAAGTCTGACTTATGTTTCCTTCTGGTCTAGACCAAGTATCCTTTTGGACTCTGCTTCCTTCTGATATGGGCCAAGAAAGATATCCTCTGATGATGTTATTTGTCCTTTGATGTTAGCCTTTGATGACATCCTTTGATATCCTCTGGAGGTGTATCCTCTAGTGTCTTCTGGATGCATCCTCTGGTACCCTCTGGATGTTTCCTCTGGCCGAACCTTCTGGTGACATTTCTATCCTCGCGTTGCTTCCTCTGGATGTATCTTCTGGTGGTGTCATCCTCTGATTTTGCACAGCTTCTGATTTGTTCTTCTAAGTCAAAATACTATTTACATGAAATACTTTTGTTAACATCAAAACTTTGATCGATCGAACCAACTTGGTTCCAACAATATGGGGTTGCCACCATATGATTCACATTATATTTTTTTAGAAGGTACTCCATCTTCCGATTAAGAAAGTGAGTGCCCTCGTCACTTACCAAAGCTTTAGATACCCCAAAACGTGCGAAGATGTTCTTCTTGAGAAATGCGATTACGTGCTATGAATCATTGGTTGGTGTAGCAACTGCTTCAACCCACATTGAGACATAATCCACCACCACTATAATATAAACTTTTGCATATGAGGATGGGAATGGACCCATGAAATCAATACCCCACACATCAAACATTTCTACTTCTACCACATGATTTTGAGGCATCTCATCCCGTTTTGAAATGTTACCGGTGCGCTGACATTGATCACACTTCTTCACATAGTTAAATGCATCTTAAAACAATGAAGGCTAAAACAATCCTGATTGGAGAACTTTTGATGCAGTTCGATCCCCACTAAAATGACCTCCATAATCAGAGTCATGGCAGTGCCACAATACCTTTTCTTGTTCTTCCTGGGTACACCACTTCATAACAACCAATCCACTCCTTTTTTGTATAGAAAGGGTTCATCCCATACATAGAATTTGGCGTCATGGATGAACTTCTTTTGTTGTTGGTAGGTGAAATCAAATGGAATTGCCTCTCCTATCTTAAAATTTGCAATGTCAGCAAACCAAGTTGCCTCAGCAATTGTGAAGATGTGTTCATCGGCAAACTGATCTCGGATCAGTCTAGTGTCATCATCCTCCTCCACTTTCTCCAATCGAGATAAGTGGTCACCTATAGTGTTTTTTGAACCCTTCTTATCTCGGATCTCAATGTCGAATCTTGTAGTAACAAAATCCACATGAGTAGACTTTGCTTTGATTCCTCCTTAGCAAACAAATACCTCAAGGTGGCATGATCATTGTAAACAATAACTTTCGATCCTAATAAATAAGATCAAAATTTAACAAAAGCATAAACTACAGCAAATAATTCTTTTTCAGTTGTTGCATAATCATGTTGTGCATGATTCAAAACATGACTCGTGTAGTAGATTACATGCAATAACTTATATTTTCGTTGTCCCAGGACTGCCCCGATAGCAATTTCACTTGCATCACATGTGATTTCAAAAGGTAGTGACCAATCGGGTGCAGTAATGATAAAGGCAGTTATCAACTTATTTTTCAAGGTGTTAAAAGCATTCAAACAATCCTCATTGAATTTGAAACGTGTGTCTTTCACAAGTAGGTTTGTAAGTGGTTTTGCAACTTTAGAAAAATCTTTTATAAACCTCTTGTAAAATCTAGCATGACCTAAAAAGCTTATAATGCCTTTTTCATTGGTGGAAGGGGAAGTTTTTCAATAACTTCAACTTTGGCCTTGTCAACTTTGATCCCCTTGTGGGAGATTCGGTGGCCTAACACAATTCCCTCTCTTACCATAAAATGGCATTTTTCCCAATTTAGGACCAAATTGGATTTTTCACACCTTTTCAATACAAGGGATAGATTAATCAAACAATTGTCAACGATGAGCCAAAAACAGAAAAGTGATCCATAAATACTTCGATATGTTTCTCAATCATATCAGAGAATATAGACATCATGCACCTTTGAAATGTAGCGGGTGCATTACATAGCCCAAATGGCATCCGCCGATAGACAAACACCCCATAAAGACATGTAAATGCAGTTTTCTCTTGATCCTCATGTGCCACAGCTATGTGATTATACCCCGAGTATCCATCTAAGAAGCAGCAATAATCATGTCCTGCTAGTCTCTCAAGCATCTGGTCAATGAAAGGGAGCGAAAAATGATCCTTCCTCGTAGCATTGTCTTCAATAATCAATACAAACTCTCCACCTTACCTTGTGACCGTTCACGTAGGAATTAGCTCATTCTTTTCATTTGTGATGACGGTCGTTCCACCCTTTTTTGGTACAACTTAAACGGGGCTCACCCAAGAGCTATCTGAAATGGGGTATATGAGATCGGCTTCTAGGAGCTTTACCACTTCTTTCCTAATCACCTCTTTCATCGCTAGATTCAATCTTCTTTGGGGTTGTACAACCGGTTTGTGATTGTCCTCTATTAGGATCTTGTGCATATAAAAAGTCAGACTTATTCCTTTCAAGTCTTCAATGGACCAACCGATGGTACCCTTATGCTTTCGCAAAATTCTCAACTGCTTCTCTTCTTGTAACTCACTCAAGCTTGCACTAATGATATTTGGATTATTATTTTTTTACCAAGGAATACATATTTTAAGTGAGGAGGCAATTGCTTGAGTTCAATAAGTGGTGTCTCTTTCTTTTTCGCTAAGGGTTCCTCTTCATTCCCCTTCAACTCCTCCCATCTAGTGCAGAAGCGGGAGGAGTGAGATGGTGATGCTTCTAACATGGCTAAAACTTTTTTTTCCCTCGGGCCTTCACTATCTTTAACAACATCTTGGGGTAGGCATAACAATCTTTCTAGCGGCAAAATGGGTACTTGATGCTCAACTTCTTCATGAACTATCGAATCGAATATATCGATTCGGTTGCACCTCTCTTTCTTTAGAATGTTCCATGGCTTTTAGGATATTAAAGGTGATTGTTTCGTCATTTACTTTCAAGGTTAAGGTACCATCTGCCACATCAATCGTAGCTCGCCCTGTTGCTAAGAACGGTCTCCCCAAGATCAAGGGGATATCATTGTCTTCCTCCATGTCCAGTACCACAAAATCAACTGGGAAGATGAACTTATCCACTTTGATCAACACATCTTCCACCACTCCATATGGGTGTTTCATTGAGCGGTCTGCAAACTGTAACATCAACTGTGTGTCTTTGACTCTTCCAATGCCTAACCTTTTGTATATAGAAAGAGGCATAAGACTTACACTTGCCCAAAGATCACATAGGGCCTTCCCAAAAGTTCTATTCCCAATTGCGCAACGGATAAAGAAGTTTCCAAGATCCTTGAGCTTAGGTGGTAGCTTCCTCTGTAGAATCGCACTGCACTTGCCAGTAAGCATCACTGTTTCACCACCGATTTTCCTTTTCTTCGACAGAATCTCCTTCATGAACTTGGCGTACCTCGGCATCTGCTCTAGTGCTTCTGCAAAAAGAATGTTAATTTGCAATTTTTTAAAAACATCAAGAAACGTACCAAATTGTTTTTCTGTTTCTTCCCTTTTTAATTTTTTAGGGAATAGGAGTTGAATTTCGGCCTTTGGCAGGGCTTCCTTTTTCCGCACCACAAATTCTTCCTCCTGTTTACAACCAATATCCCCCTCAACTGATATCGGGGTGACTATTTCCTCTGAGTGGGTTGGGATTGAAGCACTTCCACCCTTTTTTTTTCTTCAGGTGGTGTTGGTTCACTTACTTTGCCACTCCTTGTTGTCACGGCATTAACATTGTTTCGCGGATTTGGAACTGTGTCACTAGGCAAGTTTCCGGGTGCTCTTTGTGCTAGTTATTGAGCAATTTGACCCACTTGGGTCTCAAGATTCTTGATAGAGGCTTATTCATTTTTCTGGATGGCTCTTAACTCTTCAATGAAAACACCTGTGTTTGTTGCCAACTTCTCAATAGCAATCTCCCAAGCAACTTTACATGGTGGCGCTTCTGTGTCATCATCCTCTAGTACTTCACAAGGGCCATTTTTATGTGCTTCCCCACAAAAATCACAACTTGTATGTTTCAATAATTTGACAGGGGCTATTTGGGGTTTTATATTTAGAGCTGTCATCCCCTTTTTTTATCTCAGCAACGATAACCTCTTCTATCTGTTTTGAGAGTAACTTTCCTTGAACCAATGTGGCATCCATAACACTCACTTCCAGCATACCACTTTTTGACCCACCACCTCTATCATACAACATCATTTTCTCATTTGATGCCACAATCTCGATAATTTTTTGTGCTTCTGATGCGGTCTTGTAATTCAAAGAACCACCTGCTGTAGCATCCAACATAATTCTAGTGCTCGGTCTCAACCCATTGCAGAATATTTGCATTTAAGTAGTGTCGTCATAAGCATGATTGGGGCATCCTGCTAGTAAACTCTTGAACCTCCTGTAAGTGTCACGAAGTGATTCTCCTTCTTTATGTTTGTAACTAGAAATCTCTTGCCTTTTCTGACAAACACAGCTGGGGGAAAGTATTGTTCCAAGAATTTGTCTTCAAGATCGTCCCATGTGGTCCTTACCGGTAAGAAATGTGCGGACTTTGTCAAACGATCCACTATTACCCAAATTGAATCATTCTTTTTCCTTGTCTTGGGCAGTCCTGTTATGAAATCCATGGAAATACTGTCCCACTTCCATTCCGGTATGTCCAAAGGTTGCAGCATTCCAGCAGATCGTTGATGTTCCACTTTCGCTTTCTGACAAGTCAAACAAGCTGATACATATTCTGCTACATCCCTTTTCATTCCTGGCCACCAGAAATTCTGCCTTAAGTCCTGGTACATCTTGGTTGCTCCAGGATGAATACTCAACTTACTCTTATGAGCTTCTTCCAAAATCATTCTTCTCATCTCTGCAACTTCCGGTACACAAATTCTTCCATTACATCTCAGAATATTATCTGTTCCGATGCTGAATTCAGTGGTCTGCCCTTGCGCTATCAAATTCCTCTTTTCTTGGATCAATGCGTCATCTTGCAGGTTTGCAATCTCTTCAAGTAATCCACTCGAAATTGTTATCATCCCACACTTTAACACTCCTGGTGCAAACTTCACGTCCAAGTGTAGGTCTCTAAATGCTTCCCACAACTCTTGTTGTCTGGCCATTATCATTGAAGATACTGACACACTCTTCTGACTTAATGCATCAGCCACCACATTGGCCTTTCCAGGGTGGTACTGCAATGAGAAATCAAAATCCTTGAGAGTCTCCATCCATCTTCTCTGACGCATGTTCAATTCCTTGTGATCGAACAAATACTTCAAGCTTTTGTGGTCACTAAACACGGTGAACGTGCATCCATAAAGGTAGTGTCTCCAGACCTTTAGCGCAAACACTACTACAGCAAGCTCTAAATCATGGGTAGGGTAGTTCCGTTCGTGAGTCTTCAACTGCCTTGAGGCATAAGCTACAACTTTCTTGTGCTGCATCAAAACACATCCCAGACCTTGGTGAGATGCATCACAGTAGACTTCGTATGGTTCCTCAGGCTGTGGTAGAACTAACACTGGTGAGGTTGTCAATTTCTCCTTTAGCAAGAATTGTCTTCCTGGTGAGTTGTGTCAAAGGAGCTACAATCTTAGCAAATCCTTCAATAAACCTTCTGTAGTATCCTGCTAGTCCGACAAAACTTCTTATGTCCGTGACAGTCCGAGGCTGTTTCTAGGCAAGAATTGTCTCAATCTTTGTCGGATCTACAACGATTCCTTCTTTGGTTATTACGTGTCCCAAGAAATTCACTTCCTTTAGCCAAAACTCGCACTTCGATAAATTGGCATACAGCTGCTTTTCGCGTAGGACTTCAAGAACTTGGCGTAGGTGCTCTTCGTGTTCTTCTTCATCCTTTGAATAAATTAAAATATCGTCGATGAATACCACCACGAACTTATCCAAAAACGGGCTGAATATCCTATTCATATAATCCATAAATATTGCCGGTGCATTCGTAACCCCAAAAGGTATAACGAGATATTCATAATGTCCGTAACGAGTTCTGAAATCAGTCTTTTGAATATCTCCTTCTCTTACTCGAATCTGATGGTATTCCGACTTCAAATCAATCTTTGAAAACACTGCTGCACCCCTCAATTGGTCCATCAAATCGTCAATGCGCGGTAAAGGGTAACGGTTCTTGATAGTCACCTTGTTAAGCTGTCGATAATCCACACATAGACGCGAACTTCCATCCTTTTTCTTAACCAACAATACCGGTGCTCCCCACGACGACACACTTGGTCTGATAAATCCTTTCTCCAACAAGCCTTCAATCTGACTTTTAAGCTTTCTTAATTCCAATGGCGACATCCGGTACAGCGCAATTGAAATAGGTCCAGTTCCTGGGTGTAAGTCAATGAAGAACTCCACCTCTCTCACCGGGGGTAATCTTGGAATCTCAGATGGAAATACGTCCGGGTATTCCTTGACTAACATCACATCTTCTATATTTACATCCATCTTGGTCTCCATGTTAGCCAATGATAAGAACTCCTTCTCTCAGCGATACTCCGAGTTGGTTAGCAGTCAAATACTGAACGACTCCCAATTCACTTCCTTGTGAGCTGATCCCATTAGAAACCTTGTACTTCTCCACCAGTACTCTGCATCCCCTATCAGCAGATACGTGGCATAGTGGACCTTCACCGCTGCTCGACAGTTAATCATCTCGAGGATTTTCTCCATCTCTTGAATCCACTTGGCCCGCTCTTTCTGGACACTCATCACCCTTGAACTTGGGAGGATTATGACGACGAAAATCCTCTAGTCCTCTAGATTCAGCCGCGCGAATTTCTCTTTCCCTCTTCTCCAGATCACGTTGAGTCTTTGCAGCCGTCTGTGCAGTAACATACGCAGCCATGTTGTTCATCGCTCCAGCCATCCTATCATCCCGGCTGACGTTGGCTCTTGTAGTGTCGTCTCTTCTTTGGAGGCTTTGTTCCTTACAAAACCATCATCAAGTAGAAATGTCGCACTACTCGGAATAATTCCAAAACTTAACAACGTCATCACTTCAGTCACACCACAACCCTCACAAGACTTGAAACTTTAACTACTTGCTTCTTATGCATGATCAGCTAATGACTCAAAACAACACTTTAATAAGAGCTTAAACCCAAAAATTAACCAAATGCTCTGATACCACAATTGTAACACCCCGAGTTTAAAACACAGCGCAGGTGCATTTTTTTTTTAAATTAATAATTAAAATAAGTTTTCCCAAATTTATTTCAAAAGAATTAAAATAAAGTTCTTCGTAAAATAGTACGTTATAGATTAATTGATGAGCGTCAACCAAATACTTCTTCAGGATTATCACTAAGTACTTATCTTGGAAATTAGTTTTTTAAACATTAATACACCCCAAAATATCATTGTCATAATACATTAACAGCAAATATCAGAGTACATGGTTCAGCGGAAAATAGTATAGAATTTCAAAAATAAGACAAAAGTCTAGACTGATCATGCACTAAGCTACAGTAGCACGGTCTCCACCGTATCCTCTATAAGTCTCGTCTTCAGCCAACCGTCCGTCCCTCTGCGTTGTCCACGTAGACTCCGTACGTAAAGATCAGGGGAAACTAACGACGTTTCCGTCGTTAGTGTATCCGTCGGTAGGACGGGTTCGGGTAACATCTGAGGGCAAAGCCCAAAGTCCACAATATATAGCAAGGGGTCACCGACCTAAAATAACAGATAATCACATAGCATATATTGCACAACAACATGTATAATCATGGTATAACATATGATGATGAGGGAATAATCATGCTCATTTGAAAATTTATGACTTTCATGCCTTTTCAAAAACAGCAGTCAATGATTATGAGATATGCGGTAAGTACAAACACACGTCAACAAAACACAATCATTAATTCAAAATTTCAGATTCTGGACAGCACTCACACACATTAATTTCCCACATTCATCATATAATTAATCGTGACACAACGGTCAAATCCCTCAATGTAATGCATATATGCTCATGCATAATTTTCTTGGAATCACCAAGGTGCAGTCGCTCGACAGACCAGCACATCTCAATGGCCCTCATGACCAGGGTGCAATCGCTCAACAGATCAGCACCAGTGCAGACGCTCAACAGTCTAGCACATCGTGCAGTCGCTCAACAGACCAGCACGTTTGACATCACCCAAGGTACAATCGCTCAACAGATCAGTACCTAGTGCAGACACTCAACAGTCCAGCACTCGTGCAATCGCTCAACAGATCAGCACGGGGTTGCGCATTTCAGGGTACAGATGCTCAACAGTCCAGTACTAGTGCAGACGCTCAACAGTCCAGCACTTATATACCAAGGTACAATCGCTCAACAGATCAGTACCTAGTGCAGACGTTCAACAGTCCAGCACTCGTGCAATCGCTCAACAGATCATCACGTGGTTGCGCATTTCAGGGTACAGACGCTCAACAGTCCAGTACCAGTGCAGACGCTCAACAGTCTAGCACTTATATACCAAGGTACAATCGCTCAACAGATCAGTACCTAGTGCAGACGCTCAACAGTCCAGCACTCTTGCAATCGCTCAACAGATGAGCACATGGTTGCGCATTTCAGGGTACAGACGCTCAACAATCCAGTACCAGTGCAGCCGCTCAACAGTCCAGCACCTATATACCAAGGTACAATCGCTCAACAGATCAGTACCTAGTGCAGACGCTCAACAGTCCATCACTCGTGCAATCGCTCAATAGATCAGCACGTGGTTGCGCATTACTCTGTGGCCCATCGCGGGTACCACTTGACTACGCAATGCATGGAAGATGCAGTGTTTCACTTCTCTAGAAACAGCATACAAAACAGAAATTCATGCCTCTCAAACATATTTAACACATCTCAGCATAATCAAAATTCTCATCATCACAAACATGACTAAACAGCCAAATATTCATTAACACTCTGAAATGTTTTTCCCAAACTCTAACATTCAATTACAATATTTAAAACTGGGATTTCTTGAATTTTTACGAATCTGTATTCGAATACAGATCTTCTGTATTCGAATACAGAAGCCAAAAACAGTGCAGATTCACACCCTGTATTCGAATACAGCCCTCTGGTATTCGAATACAGGGGCAGTCTCAGTGTACAAAACAACATCTCTCACTACATCAGTAAAGTTTCAAAAACTTCATTACCACAACTTCAAAATGTCACCAAAAATTCCATTTGAATTCCCCACAACAATCCCAACATTCCCCAAACACTCAAGGTTTACAAAACACTCTTAAAAACTTGGAAATTCTGGAAATTCAAATCTGTATTCGAATACAGACCCCCTGTATTCGAATATAGAAGCATGAACTGCAGTTTTAACATCCTGTATTCGAATACAGCATAACTGTAATCGAATACACGAGTTCAACCTTTGAAAAATACAGCCTTTTCTCCCATGTCACTTAAAGGTTTTCAAACATTTTTCTCTCCTCTTTAAAACCATTTCACAGACTTCTTTTCAAATCATTTAAACCTTCTCAGAGTTTCTCAACACTTCAAAAACTCACATGACAGTGATTAAAATTTGATTTTCTGGAAAACACGAATCTGTATTCGAATACAGCTTCCTTGTATTCGAATACATAAGCTAAAAATTGAGTTTCTGGAAAAACTTGAATCTGTAGTCGAATACAGCATGCCTGTAGTCGACTACAGATGCGAATACAGTGTTAAAATTTCACTTCTGTATTCAAATACGACATGGTCGTAGTCGAATACAGAGGTTTAGTTAGAAGCAAAAATCCTTCTTCTGTATTCGACTACAGGGGCTCGTAGTCGAATACAGGTTTTGAAAACTTAGGCAAAACAGAACTTGACAGGTTGTATTCGAATACACTCATGTTGTATTCGAATACACCTTCGAAAAACCAGTGAAAGTTCAACCCTTTTCAACTGTTTTCTTTAATAAAAGACAACCAAATATCAAACAGATTCTGCACTTTTCAAAAAGCTTTTCCTCATTTAAAATCCCTTTTTCCTTTAAAATCATCAACATCACCAGAACCACACAAAACAACCAGAATCAGAGTCATTTTCATCACCAGAATCCCACAACATAAAACAGAATCAGAACTATTACACCAGTTTATCCAAAACAAAGACAGATGATCAATGATCAGAACATCATGCAACATTTCAGTGTTCTCACTCAACAGAACTAACATGCATGCATTCAGTTTTTCCAAAACACCAGAACAAACATGCATGCATTCAGTTTTCTCAAAAACACGACAGAATAACAAGCAAGCATCACAGAACAACAAACCTAAACAGAATGCATTTTTGCATTTTAAGACTATTTTCAAAACAGTTTTATGACATGCATTTTAATCATCATTAAATAACATGTAAACATTTTCCAGTTTTTACCCATAAGTAAAACAGTATGTTTTATTAGAAAAACAGCCAGCAACAACCATCAGGATAATCACATATCAGCAAGAATGCATTTTCTTTCAAAATGTCATTTTTCGAAAACAGTTTTTCTTTTAAAAACAGAACTGAAATAACACACATTCGTGGCCCTAATGCAGCTAAAAGATGGAAGGTGCCCTTACCCTTGTAGCGTGCTCTGCTATTTCTCTTTTTCCTGCTGCGTTCCCTTTTCTGTGTCCAAAAACGGTGAAGCTGTTCCCTAAGTTTGCTGCTGCAAAACTGGGTTCTTCCTCTTCGTATTGAGGTGGGGATTAACTTTACTACTGGGGGTTTTCAGGTTTGAGGCTTGGATTCTCAGTTAATGGTGTTTTAAGGAATTTCCCTCTCTTCAAATTTCAGTTCGGGAATGGCAGAAACAGAGACAGAAATGGGAGAGGAGATGGAGTTGGAGTTGGTACATGCAATATGGGCAGTATGGAGGAAGGAATGGTGTTCTGATTTCACCATCCTTCTCACTCCTATTTATAGACTCTCATGGTGCCACCTCACTTGCCACTTGACTGATTTTCCAGCTTTTTAATTATCTTGCAATTAGCCACTAATCCTTACTTAATGGTCCAATTAATTTAATTACTTGAAATTAAATTAATTTAATTCTTCACCCAATAATTTTAATTCACCTTCCAAATAAATATTTATATATATATATATTCACTTCAATCATACATATATTAAATATTTACAAAAATTTCCAAAATGCCCTTGACAATAATTCCAAAATTAATGTTTAAAATTAAGGGTCTTACATGGATCATCCATTTCAGCAAATATGAAGCAATCCCCTAGATCAAGCTCTTCAGCTGCTAACTTTCTTTCCCTTTTCCTCCTTTCTCGAACCGCCTTTCGATTTGCTTTTGCGGTCTTTTCTATTTCTGGATAAAAAAGAAGCTTAGCCGAGGACTGGCCTTACATACATGGTTAGAAAAATCGTGAGTAAATAGATATAAATAAAAAATAAGTAAATAAAAGAAAAAAATAAAAATGTAATAACTAAATACCCAAAATTTTATAGCAGAGCAAAAAATTTCAATTGAGTAAATAAATTATAACTCAATAGTGATATGGCAATCCCCAGCAAAGGCGCCAAAAACATGATAGCGTTTCAGCAAGTGTACTGAATCGTTGCAAGTAATAATTAAAACAGTAGTATTGAGTATTGAACTCGAGGATTGCGTTTTACTATCGAATTATCTTTAATTACTGAAATTGAACAAAAAGTTTCTAGATTGATTGGAATAATATTTGAATTAACGAATGTAATAAGATTGAACTTTTTCAATGAGAAAAATGTCAGGGATAAGTTTCACTACGAGTCCAACCTTGGTTTCTAATTTGATCCTAATTACTGAATTCCTTTATTGAATTATTACCAAATTCTCTTTATTATTCTTGCCCTAATGTCTTAGTGACAGAAACTTTAATTCTAAAGTAACCCCTAATTCCTTAGTGGATTTTAGATTGAAATTAAGCTTTACAGTACAAAAATTCTCTTATTAAACTATTGCCTCTGCAACTAATTCAATTGGTTTCATGACCTGCATCTATTCGTAGATTACAATCTCATGAATTTCTCATCTCAAGCATTCGTAAAGTACACTTTCGTTTCAAAATACGAAGCGTAAAACATTTTAAAGTTGATCAAACAATAAAAAGCATTAAGCACATAAATGAGAAAAATAATGCAGTAAATTTATTCATATAACCAGGAATCAATTGAGACAAATAAGGGTTTCATCTTGTTTTACTCATCTCTAACAAATGGGGTTTAGTTACTCATGACAGAGATAAAAGAGATAGAGATTAAAGAAGAGTTACAAGAAAGATTCTTGAATGATTCTAGATAAAACTCCTTCATTGGTGTAGAACAGCCGTCTATGAGTTTCTTTGCAAGGGCACAAGTCTCTAAGCTTCCCAATTGACCAACTAGAAAATAAGAAAAACTCAGTTTTATACATTTTGCAGCGCGCCATACCCCCAGACGCGGGACTTGCACTTCAGGCGCATTTAAATAGAATCAACAATGCAGAAATGCGCTTCAGGCGCGTGCTTTGTGCTTCATGCACATAACATCTGATGTCTGGAATTTATTGCATTTTTCTCATCTTTTGAGTCTAAATTTGGTTCCGGTGTCTTCATGAAAGTTGTAACTATGGATCTAAGCTTTCATTTGCACTTGGTTTGACTCCAATTGGACAGCTACAACTCCAGATATGGCAGAAATACTCCATGTAGGTCATGTTGATTTCTCACCAAAATTCAGCATTGCACTAAAACCAAGAAATAACCTAAAACTACAAAAAATCTCTACTTAATCAAGGAAATAAGAACATAAATATTTTATTAAATTCAAGAACTAAAATCAACAAAATATATTAAATAACTCCTTAAATTAACTAGTAATTGAATATAAATAAGATTAAAAACAGTGAAAAATATGCATATGATGAAGAGTTATAAGCATGATCGATAAACCTAAAGTAGTTGATATTTGAGACAATGATCAAAAAATGATTACCATGGGATGAATAATGGAAATAATGCATGTTGACTGACATTTGTAATGGTTAAGGACATAAAAGTTCAGAGTATAATAGGAATGATCCACTTATAACGATGTGGTTGAACGGAAATCTTTTTGCTTGGCACTTTAAAGAGATATGGGTTAATGATGTTATGAATTATAAATAATGTCTTTATAGTTAAATTGTTTAGTTGTTGCAAGAACAAACATGTTCGATTACAATTGGCTTGAGAGATTGCCACAAAACCTTAAAATCTGATTTTGAATATGTGGTGAAGTATTGAGGTGTAGGACTTCCAAGCTAGTGCTTGATTTTATAGGAGAAACTATAAACTTGAATGTAATTTGTAGAGTGAGGAATTGAAAAATGTACCTCAAAGTGGTAGGACAATAAGGAAAACTTTATGAGGGTTCGTGAAACACCTAATGTGTGAAGGTGTAGAGTTAAGTCTAGAGGAATGATAAGACGAAATTGGAGCAAACGCTTGAGATCAGTCTTTGAAGAGATGTGACCTATAGAGTTTTCACTTATGTCATTTTGGTTACTGTTGTGATTGATTGAGATTACAATAACTAGGACTTAACTTTCTCTATGAATATGATATATTATGAATGGAATGATTATTCTTTAGAGGTAAAAGAATGCACCATTGGAGGATAGTTCCAACGAGTAACGAAAACTGGAGATTGAAATGGTATTATCAAAGACGATTAAGCAACGAGGATAATTGGAGAGCTAGAGATTCAAGAGAGTGTCACCACTCAATAGAGAACGTAGCATGGCCATAGTTAATTAGTGGGTGTGAGAATTGGGATCATAAAAAACTAATGAGGGTCTTTATCTAATTTCAGTTTTAAAGACAACTATTTTTTGACAGATATAGAATGTAAGGCCGAGAATTTTCTTAAATAATTATATTTTAGAAATTAAATTTGTATTAATTTGTTGATGCAAACTTTATTGTTTTGATCGACAATTTGATTTGCATGTATTTAATTTTGCCTTTATTTTATTTATGATTATATGTGTTTGATGTTGAAAAATATATACCTATGAGTGTGGCTTTATATGATTTTATTTATATTGAGATTTTATTACTCTAAGATACAAAGCATGCGGAAATAATATATAGTGTGTCTAAAAAATATATTAAATTAATTGTGAATAAAAGTCGTAGAGAATAAAAGAGTGGAACAAAATAATTTAAATAATCTAATTTTCAAAGAAAATCAAGACGCATGGGGAGCCTAAGTAGGAGTTGCATCCCCGACCCACACACAAAAGAGAGGAGGTGTGAGATTTGGCGGCAGTCACGAGGTGAGAGAATACAGGAGATGTGTGACATGAATTTAGGAATCACTTTTGCTACCTACACTCTCTATATTGCTATTCACACCTATCAATTTTTTTTTTTAAAATCAAAATTTTAAAAATATCTTTCTGTTTTTAAACATCTTCTTCCCTTTCTTCAGCAAAAGTGTAAACTCAAAACTCACATAACCTAAAAATCATCCATAGCTCACCCAGCATAACTCATTATCATTCAAAACTCACAATATTCACTCATAACTTACAACCCATTAATCTGATATTCTCATTGTGGTTAAAGTGTGCAAAAAAGGTAATGTTGTTGTTCTGTATTTGCGTTAAATTTTTCTAAAATCTGGAAATGTTACGTGAACTCAGTTCACGTACGTTTTATGATCGTACGTGAACTGAGTTTACGTACGTATCAAATATTTAGAATTTGAAGAAAGTACGTAAACTCAGATCGCGTAAACATACGTTAACTGAGGTTGCGTAAACAATGGAGTTTACGACTTCAAAGTATGTTTACATGAACTCATCTGAAGTCACGGTACGTGAACTCAATTCACGTTTACGTACGTGAAATGCGTTCACATACAATACATTTAAGTTACAATTTTAACGAGTACGTGAACCGAGTTCACGTGCACATACGTGAATTGAGTTCACGTACCATACATGAAAGTTACAATTTTAACACATACGTGAACTCGATTCACGTGAACATACGTGAATTGAGTTCACGTACCATACATGTAAGTTACAATTTTAACACATACGTGAACTGAGTTCACGTGAACATACGTGAAGTGAGTTCACGTCAACTTACGTGAACTGAGTTCACGCGAACATACGTGAACTGAGTTAACGTAAAATACATTTTTTTGACAATTTTGTGAGTACGTGAACGGAGTTCACGGAAGTTTACCTAAACTCAAATCAAGTAGAATTACTGCATTTTACTGATATTTGTATATGTTATTTTTTGGATACAGGTAAATGAATCAAAGGGGATGACATAGTGACGAAATGTATGAGGATTTCGAACATTTAGAGGAAATTCAAGATGGTTTGGAAGGTGATTTTGATGAAATGTATGGTGATTTTGATGCAACGAATAATGGAGTGGAACCCGTAATTGAAGACGCCATGAATGAAGGAGTTGAACCGGTTATGATTGATTTGACTTATGTGTTTACCACCGACATGATGTTTAACACGATGGATGATTTATTAAAATGGGCTAGAAATGTTGGAAGGAAAAATGGAATTGTCGTTGTCATTTTTAGATATGAAACTACGACAGCACAATTTATTTGGTATGAGGGTGATTTATGGCTAATTTATTTGGTATTGGGACCTATAATGAAAAGAAGATTATCTTTTTATAGGGATATGCTTGTCATAATTTGAATTTCAAACTTTGTGTGCGTTTTCTTCTGGTTTGGATGTTGAAATTGTAATGAGCAAAAGTTACAACGGATTTTTCTATTGTAATTTGAAATTAAAATTCTTTTGCTTATAATTATGACAAATTGGACCTTCATCTCCATCCGCAACGGGTTTTGGGTTTCTTCACTTATATTCACACTCTTTCATATATATAAAATTATAAATTTAAAAATCATATATATTATAAATTTATAATTAGTATAGTAAAATAATTATTATTAGACAATAATAAAATTAAAAAAAATATTTTTTTATATATATGAGATTTTAATTTTTAATATTTAAAAAATATTAAGTATATTCAATATGTGTATGTATATAAAATTCAAAAGTTACAATAATATTACTAGTGAGACGGGTTCGGGGTGAATATCAATACACTGCACTCGTCTCCGCACCCGAATTTTAATTCCGAGGAAAATTCGCACCTGCACTCAACCAAAGCAGGTTTATTCCGTCCAAATCAAGACGGTTTCGGGTGGATACCCACGAGTGCAAGTTATGTTGTCATCCCTAGTATGAAATGTCAAAGATTTACTGCATAGGATTTTCCATCAGAAATGAGAATCTTTTCGACGGTACCGCACCTGCACCCAACCAAAGCAGGTTTTTTCCGTCCAAATCAAGACGATTTCGGGAGAATATCCGCAAGTGCAAGTTATGTTGTCATCCCTAGTATGAAACGTCAAAGATTTAATGCATAAGATTTTTCCATCGGAAATGAGAATCTTTTCAACGGTACCGCACCTGAATTTTAATTCTGAGGAAAATCCGCACCCGCACCCAATCAAATCAGGTTTTTTCTGTCCAAATCAATACGGTTTCGGATGAATACATCCGAGTACGAGTTATGTTGTCATCCTTAATATGAAATGTCAAAGATTTATTGTATAGGATTTTTTCATCCGAAATAAGAATCTTTTCGACAATATTGAGTAAAAAAAAAAGCGTAGGAAATGGAGGTTTTTCTCGCTGAATTTGCAATAGTAAACTGGACCAAATAATATATTTCATTGTATTATCTGACCTTCATATTTCACTGTATTTGCAATAGTGAACTATCTTAGGTTTAATTTGATAAAAAATAGCTCATATATGATAGGTTAGTTGATAGCCGGTGAACTAATTGACAACTTATAGTTATAAATTATAGTTGATAAATTGATTGAATATTTTGAAAAAATTAGCCGTTCAATTAGTTTAAAAATGTAAAAATACTGTTAATTAATAATATATTTAATATCAATTAATGATTAACATATTTTAAAGTTAGGAATTTTTGTTCACTAAAATTTATTTCAAAATATATTCAACTTATATATGCCAGCATTAAACTATGTGTTCCAAGCAAACACTTCGAAGTTCTTTATAGAATCCTTTTCCTAAAGATATTACGCTCTATCATTCCAAAACACATATATTGTAAGAGTGAAATTTAACGAAAAACATACAATAATAAACATATATTAATAAAATTATAATAAAAATAAAAATTAAGATTATCTTACCTACAATTATATTAATCATTTTGGATTAGTATAGATAACTTATTTATTTTAAATTATAAAGGATAAAATAAAAGTTTAGTTAAAATAATAAAAGTAAAATTAACAGAAAAAATGATAAAGTATAAGCTTTAAACTTATTCGAAGTAGATTATAAAAAAACGTTATAAACTATAAGTTTGTAATAAAATGAGTATTACCAAATAAGTGTTATTTATAATTTATAAATTTTAAATTATAAACTAATTGATTTCTCTTGTCAAATACTCGTTTCAAATCTTTTTATAAGAAATAATTAAATTAAATTTTGGTCAATAAAAATTGATGTATCTAATCTAAAATATGAATTAGATATATCAATTTTTATTAACTAAATTTTAACTCAATTATTCCCTCTATCCTTAAACTTTGGTTGTTTTAGACTTGAACGCACATATTAAGAAATAATAAATTTAGATTGATTTAATATTTTTTACCATTTATTTTTAAAATTTTGAAATAAAAATAAAAAAATTTAAAAACTCAAAAATGGAAAAAGAATTGACTATTTCTTATAAAAATAACCTGAGGAAGTAAACCCTAAATGACAACCCAATGAAAGCTACTTAAGCTCTACATGGCTTCATATCAGATGAAGTAATAACCGCATAAATAAAGCCATTATTATTGATTTTAGTAAATACTCAACCGTCTATGACATCACAACAGCCCAACCAACCTAAAATAATTACAAGTAATCTATATGGTTTTGTTCATTAATTAAGATTATCATGTGCATACTAGATATCTATTTGTTTTACTTGGATATAGTAATGTCAACTTACAGTTATCATCAAAGGTTTATGTTACAATTTTGATTGTTGGTATTAATGTTGAAAATTACGATCAATTCGGCCGCACTTGCTGTCATAATGTGGTTTAGCAATTTAAAATCATGATTATTGTGTTGGTGGTGGATATGAAAATATATTATACTATATATTTTATTAAAATGATATATATAGCCGTCATTAGAAGCAATTGACCAAAGCACCATATACAAACAGAAAAAGAGGGCCAAAATTTGAATAGGGCACGCAAACCATTATAACATTTTTTTATTATTGTTTTTTTTATGTTAATTTATTTTTTTATTTTACTTTAATTTTTTAATTATCTTTTATTTTACTTTAATTTTTTAATTATCTTTTATTTTACTTTAATTTTTTTAATTATCTTTTATTTTACTTTTATCTTTTAATTATATTTCTGATAGTTAAGTTGATTTTTTCGTTAATTTATGCCAGAAAACATTAAATTTTGTCATCTGACTCTAAAAATTTATGATCTTATTCAATCTAAAAAAAATCATCAAACCTATCCCTTCAAACTTATAACATTTGTAACTTACAATTCAAATTTATAAACTTTCGAGCTGAGAAAAATGAAAAACTCCCACACACATTTTTCTTGTTTAGCATACATTGTACTAGGGTTGTCTTAAATATTTTGAAATTATTTCCTAATTATAAAAATTAGACTCCTAATAAAAATAATGTGCAATTTTAATAATTAAAAAAATGGTAAAATAAGTTTTTAGTCACTGTAAAATTTCAAAATTTTATTTTTTAGTCCCTATAAAAATATTCTCAACTTTTTAGTTCATAAATTTATTTTTATTCATTTTTAGTCCTTAATTTAAAAAGTTTTTATAAAAAAAATAGATACTTTTAGTCTCTCAAAAAATTCCTATAAAATCAAAATAAGTATTAAAAGTGAATACAAAATTTTAGAGACTAAACTTGTCATAATTTATAGGGACTAAAACATATTTAATTAAAAAAAACAAAATTCACCATTATTTTATTATATTATAAAGAAGAAGAAAAATTGAAACCTCTTGCCAATCGGAGTTCTTGTATAGTTGGACCCGATGCACACAGTCATCACCAACCCTACATTGTACCATAATGAAAAATTTAAAAACTCCCAACCCATTGTTCTTATTGATTCAACAAATTTGACATTTCATGACACTATTTGTGAACCACCTGACATAACACATCTTGATTATTATCATGCTTGTGTAACTTAACAATTTAAAGTTCAAAAGTTGACTCAAATTGATGGTAATAATTCACATTTTCAAGATTGTTTTTTCATCACAATACTTCATATTGTTGGAATTGTGAATAAAGTCTTTAGAGAAATGGTGTTTCTACTTGCATTTTTATTTTGTTTATTAATTCACAAGGGGATTTTATATAAGAAGAATGAATTTAAAGATTTTTTATTTTTTTAAGTTCAAAAGATTATGAATTTAAATTTGTAAGTTATGATTTGAAAGATTATAAGTTTAAATGTGATAAATTTTTAAATTAGAAGGAAACCATAAATTTATGGAAGATGCATAATTTGACAAAGCTTACTTTTTTTGCAAAAAAATTAACGTTAAAAATCAATTTAACTAAAAAAAATATGGTTAAAAGATTAAAACAGAAGATAAAAATAGTTAAGAAACTATTGGAACCAAAAAATAAATTAAAGCGTTTAGCCTACGTTCTTAATTCAGAAAAACAAAAAAGATAAAAAAAATAAATAAATAAATAAAGTCTTCAATTGATCACACTATATGTAAAGAAATTATTGAAGGCGCTAGCCAGTAGCTAGACATTAATTTTACATTAATGGGAAACTAAATAATCCATATAGCTAGGTGGCAATAATAATCAGGAGTTGTTTAAAGCAAGGATTCTTGAAGGGCTAAGAAGATGATAAGAAGAACGAGAACGGTAATTTCCACGAAAAGCACAGCCTTGACGAGATGTCATGTCCATTTCCATCAAAACTTTGTGAAAGACATCAACATTACAAGGAAGAGCCAAAGGTCCTTGGCTACTATAACCATATTCTGTTTCAGCTTCTTCAAGTAACATCTTGAACAAAGGGTGGTTACAATACTCTGTTTTTATCACAAACCTTTGCATTTGTGTTCCAACATACACACAGAAATATCCTTCCGGGGCCACAAAACTTCCTAATTTCTTTTCTCCCTTTTCTTCGCCTCGCCTAATAGGCCATGATTTGCTCCTTGTTGTTGTTGTTGGATTCATTATTGATGATGAATATTTACTCTTGTACCCTCCTCTTCCTATGGACTTGCATCTCTCCCATGTTTTTGTTATCATCAGGCCTAATTTCTTGTTCACCTTTCCCTTCATATCCCTCTTGCCATCCATATTTTTTATTTGAAGGAAATGAAAAAGATTGATATGTTATGTGTGGAATTAGTTATACAAAAAAGATGGAAAGATGGCTGTGTGTCAACCTCTATCATAAACCAAATTAAACATCACTTTGCTCCTTGGCCTCATTGTGTTGCTCATTTTTATGCAAATTAATTCACTTACGTAACAACACTTCAATTATTATGACAAAAAACATGAGGAGTTGAAGAATATGATAGTAACCCCCAACGTTGATTCAATTCAAGGAAAATGAAGAAGAAGCTACCATAAAATGGAGTTTTTTTGGGTGCTATCTTAACCTACCTCATGGACAAATCACCTCCTATTACACCCGGTTTTAAATAAAGCACCTAATTAATTATTTTTTTGTGTGGAAACCATAGGTTATTATATGATTGATTATTAATTATACATTATTTCTTATTTAATGAATTGATTAATTCATTTCAATTTGTCAACGCTTTATTTTCTTTTCTTCAATTATTATTATTATTATTTTTGTCTTCCTTCGCTCACAAATGAAAACTGGACACCATGCATTTACTTTGTCCACGCGTGTATATATGAGCAATAGTATTTGTCCCAAGAAAAAAAAACTCACGAAATGAAATCAATCAATAAAAAGGACACACTAACCATACATAGGTAGTTTCTAAATTTAAATGATTGTTTTTAATTGTGCCAATAATCTTCTTGATACTTTTGTGATGCATTATTCGTGATAGGTATCATTACTATGTATATATATTTTTTCTTCTAATCCTTTCTACACAATTAAAACTTAGTTTTATCTATTGTATTTTATTTAACAAAAAAGAAACATTAGTTAAAGCTTAGTTTTAAATTTTTAACAATGTTAAATAGTACGACTGTATTATTTCATGAAGATCGTGAATATTTTTTTTTACTAAATAAATAGTATTCATTAATTCAAATTAGTAGAAGTTACATCGATCAACAATATAATTCAAAATCGATAAAAAAAAAATTGAATAAATATACGAGCAAACTCACAACATCCATGTTAATAACATAAAATAAAAAAATGCGACAAAATCTACAAATATGATAAATTTAATGTGTCAGAAATACCTATGTATCTGGATTTGTAACGTTGAATGCGCCAAAATTTATTGAATTTGCATTGGATCGAAATTGATATATCAATATGAAATCATACAAATATCGCAACAATGTGAGAAACCAAAACAACATTGTACTAAGACAACAAAATAAAAAACAAACTAAATAGGTATGAGAATCACTTATTTAGATTAAAAAAAATGAGAAAAACGATTTAGAGAGGTGATTTCATATTACAAATTAGCCATAAATCACCCCTCTTAAATGAAGAAAAGAGAAATTGAACTAGAGAGACGAAGGAGACTACAGCTAGGGTTTGTCGCTCATGCCCTAGATAATAAATATTTATGTGTTATTATTTTATATGAATATAAAACAGGGACAAAATCAAGCATGTATGATGTGTAAAGCATCCATTATGTAATGTATGTTTAAAAATTAATGTCTTTGTCTTTTCTTTTTTTATCAATAATAGAAGGTGGCTTTGAGTCATCTTTTTATACAAAATCACTTATCTGTATTGTTATTTTTTTTTTATTTAAATAAATAGTTTTCATATAGATCTTATTTTCTTTCATTTTTTTGTGATTTTTTCGTTTGAGTGTAATATTATTTTGTTTGTCGTCTTGATACATGTTATATATATAAATTCAGCCAATGATTTGGTCATCAACTTTATATATTCAAAAACTTGAGTATTTCGATTACTTTTGTTTTGTTATATTTGTAGATATTTTGTAATTTTATGCTAACTATTATTGATTTGAATGTTATAAGTTTATTCGTAAATTTATCATTTTTAGTTTTAATGAGTTTGAATTGATGTCTAATCTATTAATTAAAGTTAATAAATTTTAGTAAAACAAAAGTGTAAAACAGCCGATCACAAATTTCGTTACTTCATCTAGTTAAGTAAAAAAATTACTATGTTAATATCAAACATTTTCTTTTAGTAATTTTCTTTTATAATCTTGCTAACACATGCAATTAGGACATTTATTAAGGGTTCCAAAAGTATAATTTTTTGTTGAAAAAATAATTTTTAAACTTTCACATAGTTCACAAGTTTCAAAATATTTTTGCATATCTGATAACTTAAATGTGCTACACTACAACAAAATTGACATTTTACAGCATTTTTTTTAAACCATTTGGAGCGCTTTTAAGCGCTATAGTATCAAGTGCTGTTAAAATATACAACAGCGCTATTTAAAAATAAAAAAAGTATTGTAATAGGTATAAATATATATCACTTTTATAAAGAGACCAACGTTTCTTTAGACTAGTTTTACAGTGCTTTTCTAGAAAGCGTTATACACCTATTCTAAAAAAACGCTGTAAAATGCTGGTTTGAAAAAATGACTGTAAAACTCTTAAAAAAGCGCTATAAAAGACTGAAAACATATCTTTAATAGCATTTTTTTCAAAAAACGATGTCTTTAATGGAGATTTCAATGTTTTTCCAAAAGCATGCACATCAAGCACATATTGACACAATTGAAATTTTTATTATTCAAACATTATATTATATATTGACATCAACATCTACTATACATTTAGTTTTTTCAAGATTATCAACAATATCAAGTACTATATATTCACAACAACATCAAGTACTATATATTATCAACATATCAAGAACTATATATTCACAACAACAATATCATGCCAATAGCAACATCAATTACTATATATTCACCATATCAAGTACATATTGATAGTAGCAATTTCTAGCAACATCATGTCAATTTCCAACAATTTCTTACTTTACCCTTTTGTAACAAAAAATAAAATAAAATAATTAGAATAATAATCAATTCATACAAAAATATACAATAATAGTTTACAATGTGAAACTCACCTATTAACAAATTATATCAATCTCAATTTGAGCACATATTGACATCAGTCTTCCTTTATTTCAATTAGATCACTTTTAGAGTAAGTTGACTTGAAGTTGTCAAAGTACTATGCGATATAATATTTGAACATAAATAAGTTAAAATCAAATATATAGATAGTTTATACATGAAAATCAAAATATAATGAAAATAACGTACCATTTCTGGAATTATATTTTGATTCATAACAACAATCTCTTTCATGTTAAGAAATAGCTTTTGAAATAATCGTGTCCATTTGATAGTTGAATAAGAAATGGCTATCTAGAGACATAACATGATGACAAATTCCAACAAAAAAAAAACATGTCGGTGTTTTGCCAGTATAAGTTGTCGTTGTTTTTCCTCATAAAAAACACAGTATAAATTCTAGGTAATGCTGAGAGATAAGCATATATAACTCCTAACATGTAACCCTGAATTGGTGCTAAGAAAAGGGAGTCACAAGAAGCCTCTCCACAGCCCTAGACCTAAACAAACAATCAATAGAGATTCCATCTCAATAACATTTTGTATGGTATTGCTAATTTTCCCAATATATTGACCACAAAAAAAATAACAAAATCTTTGTATAAAATGATAAAATGAATTAATTATGCACATGATATTTCATGTGTTAGAGCATATACTTTGCATAGCTTCTGTACTACTATATTATGCGCACAGCTACTCCAAGAGTTAGTTAAAGCTATTGACAGGGAAAATGGGAGGAAATTTGAAACCTAGTAAATGGTACATGCAAGAATCTCAGCAATAAACCAACATTGTAATATGCTCTGTATCTCTTAAAACAAGAAAAGGTGCACCAACACAATAAAAGCTATTCATGTGAAAACTATAGATCTTCAATCTCATACTATCAAGAAAGTGGTAGAAAAAAGCATAATGTTTTTACATGTACAGATGTAATTCAAAGTTTCTTACCCGACCAAACGCGAAAGGTAGATTATTCTCAATGCCCAACGGAACAGTACCTACTGGTGGCGGATGAGATAATTTGAGATCACAAACAACTCCAAGTAGCCATCTTGTTGTTCCATCGCCCTCTGCAATCTAAAGACGAGTGCTGCAAAGTATCAAAAACTTGAAAAAAGAAAGACAATACCAACATAAATTTGTTTTGTTTGCTTACAAAACATTGAAACATCAACACATCAAAATTATGAGTCATCTAGTTAGCTAGTTATCAAAATTAAGACATAACTATCCTAGTTATAAAATTTAGGAATAGGCCTAGAACTCATTACTTGTCTATTTTCATTTCCTTAGCCTTCATGACTTGATCTAAAAATGCCTCAACTGAATATCAGTTACAAAAGCTACTCGAGAGTACTAAAATTTGGAATTTGACAATATAACCCTTCATGCTTGTTTCTCTCTGAAATACCCTAAAAGTGGTGCAAGGGTGACTAAAGTTGAAATTTGACACAACTAATAGTGAAAGGTTATTTGTTTATATTTAACAGCTGCAATACCTTAAATGTTATGAGTTGCATCAAGTGCCCAAGAATACTCATCAAACAATTAATTAACTCTTTTGAAACTTTCCCATGGCTTTCCTGTTGCAACAAAAACATACACAGAGGAAGAGTTAGTGTTTCAAAATAAAATTGAGGTTTTTAGTTTTTTTTAATCAATTAATTAGAAGTAAATGGAAAAATAACACACAACCATAAAGAAGGAGAATGTCACGATGTTGAATCAAGTTCTTACTAGTGATGTAGAATGCCTTTGAGAATTTGGATTTGAAATTTTAGGGTTCCAGTCAAATATGCGAAAAGAAAACAGGGTCAGCACATAAATTAATCAACCATTTCTTCCTTTCTTTACTCAAAAAATAACCATGAAAAATGAACAAAATAGAGAGAAAGAGAGGGAGAGACAGATCGAGCAAGCGATCGAGCAAGTGAAGAGGGTATTCTGAAGTGGAGGCTAACGCCTGCTAGTGCCGGAAGGTTAAGGAAGTTAGTGACCCGATGACAGGGAAGCCAGTCACTGAAGCTCTGGTGAATGGCAACCGTAACTATAATGGTCCTAAGGTAGCAAAATTCCTTGTCGGGTAAGTTCCGACCTGCACTTGGTGAAATAAACATGTCTGTGAAGATGCAGACTACCTGCACCTGGACAGAAAGACCCTATGAAGCTTCACTATTACCTGGAATTGGCAAGATATTTTTAAGGAGGTTTATGAGTGTTATTAAGAAGGTTTATATAAAAGACTATTTCTCCCTTTTTTCTTCTAAATATATAAAAGTTATATAAAAAATTAACAAAAAGCTGTTTAAAAAAATTAATTAAAAACCCTAATTTTAAAAGAAGAAAAAAGATTATGACCCTATGACAGCGCTTATAGCAAAAGCGCTTTAAAAGACGTTATTATACATATAACAACGCTTTTATAAAAAGCGTTGTCAAATGCTTTGTTATTATATAAGTATTAGTATCTATGACAGCGTTTTTTGAAAAAGCGCTTTAAAAGGCATATTTTGGTGCGCTATAAAGGTGTTTTTAAAATATAATACAACAACAACGCTTTTACTTAACAAGCACCGTTAAAGGTGCGCTATAAAATCCATATTTCGGTGTAGTGCTATTAGGACTAAAGTTGTCAACTTCACAAGCCCATTAATTATTGCTCTCAGTCCACATGTTAGAGGAGGCAAAAAATTTCATAGTTAAAAAGACCCCAAAAAAGAAAGCCCCAAAAACACACAGCCTCTAAAATTTTGTGGGATTAGTGCTTCTATGAGTCCACTTTTTCAATTTTTTTTATAAATATTTCGACAAATTTTTTTTCCGATCTTTTCCTCAAAGTTTTAAAGCCTAAAGCCATATATGTTTTGTCTAGTGATCAAAAAAAGGTTGTGTGTAAATGGGTTTCTGAGTTAAAATTGTCTAATGAACATGTTTCAAATTTGCACAGATGTGTAAACACAAGATAAGAGCAGTTAGTTGGATTGAAATGTCATGATTACCATGTATTTATGGAGTGGTTGTTACCAATTGCTTTTGGTGCACTTCCACATCATGGGTAGAATTATACGAGTTGAGTAAATTTTTCAAAGATTTGTGTTCAACAATTTTACGAGTGGATGATTTGTTGTCGATGGAACAAAATATAGCGATTACAACTTGTAAATTGGAACAAATCTTTCCACCTAGATTCTTTAATTCTATGGAGCATATTCTAATTCATCAGCCTTATGAAGTAAGGTTAGGAGTCATGTGCAATATCGTTGAATGTATCCATTTGAGAGGTAATTATTCAAATCGTTCAACCTACAAATCTATATTTTTTTATTTATTTGAAATTAGTAGTTAATATTATATATGTTATTGTTTAGGTACTTGAATAGTGATAGCATTTCAGCCAGTGTACTAAATCGTTGCAAGTAATAATTAAAACGGTAGTACCGAGTGTCGAACTCAAGGATTGTGTTTTACTATCGAATTATATTTAACTACTGAAATTGAACAAAAAGTTTTTGGATTGAGTAGAATAATATTTGAAATAACAACAATAATAAAATTGAACTTTTATAATGAGAAAAATGTCAGAATAAAATTGAACTTTTATAATAAGAAAAATGTCAGGGATGCGTTTCACTTTGAATCCAACCTTGGTTTCTAATTCGATCCTAGTTACTGAATTTCTTTATTGAATTATTACCGAATTCTCTTTAGTATTCTTGCCCTAATGTCTTAATGACAGAACCTTTAATTCCAAAATAACCCTTAATTCCTTAGTGGATTTAAAATTGGGATTAAGCCTTACAGCACAAAAATTCTCTTTTTAAATTGTTGCCTATGCAACTAACTCAATTGGTTTCGTGACTTGCATCTATCTCTAGACTACAATCTCATGAATTTCTCATCTCAAGCATTCGTAAAGCCCACTACCGTTTCAAAATACGAATCGTAAAACATTTTAAAGTTGATCAGGCAATAAAAAGCATTAAACACAGAGATGAGAAAATAATTCAATAAATTTATTCATATAACCAGGAATCAAATCAAACAAATAAGGGTTTCATCTTGTTTCACTCATCCCTAACAAATAGAGTTTAGTTACTCATGACAGAGATAAAAGAGATAAAGATTAAGGAAGAATTACAACAAAGATTCATGAATGATTCTTGATAAAACTCCTCCAATGGTGTAGAACAGCCGTCTCTGAGTTTCTCTACTAGGGCACAAGTCTCTTAGCTTCCCAATTGACAAAAAGATCCCTAAAAAATCAGAAAAACTCGATTTTATGTATTCTGCAGCTCGTCACGCGCCCCAGGCGTAGGCCTTGCGCTTCAGGCGCATTAAAACATAATCAGCAGTGCAGAAATGTGCTTCAGGTGCGGGCTTTGCGCTTTAGGCACACAACATCTGATGTCTGGCATTTATTGCATTTTTCTCATCTTTTGAGTCCGAATTTGGTTTCGGTGTCTTCATGAAAATTGTAGCTATGGATCTTAGCTTTGATTTTCACTTGGATTGACTCCAATTGAACATCTACAACTCCATATATGGTAGAAATACTTCATGTAGGTCATGTTGATTTCTCACCAAAATTCAGCACTACGCTAAAACAAAGAAATGAAGCAAAACTCCGAAAAATCTCTACTTAATCAACGAAATAAGAACATAAGCATTTTATTAAACCCAAGAACTAGAATCAACAAAATATATCAAATAACTCATTAAATTAACTTATGATTGAAGATAAATAAGACTAAAAACGATGAAAAATATGCATATGATGAAGAGTCGTCAAATAGGTTGAAACAAATGGTTAAAAATAGATCACATGTAGAGGGGTCAATTTGTGAGGTATATCTATGTCAAGAGATTTCTCATTTCTATTCATATTATTTTGAGACTCATGTGCAATCTCTGAGAAATAGAGTAGGTCGAAATGATGATGGGGTCAACATATGTGTGTGTGTGATCCTTTCAACCGTGGTATGAAGGTTCAACACCTATGTGACATTGTGGAGGTTCATCGTCGTAGAAAATATTCAAAATATGATCCTTTCATATGTGCAACAAATGCTATTTATGTGTATTATGTACCTTACCTAGAAAAATTAAAAGACAAAGTTGATTGGTGGGTTGCCATTAAAACCAAACCTATAGGCATAATCGATGATTAAAATACATTAGAAGTTGCATATCAAGATTTAACATCAACCACAACAAGTGTAGCTTTTGTCGCAAATGATAAGCTGCTTGATCATTTGAGAGATGAAGAGGAAAATGAGGAAAATGAAGAGTTAAATTCGTTGCATATCAAGATTTAACATCAACCACAACAAGTTTTTTTACTTTTACATTATATAAATATGTTGTGTTAAATTCTGCTATGTAAATTAAAGTTCTACTTGCAAATTTTTTTGTAATTTCATGTTAACAAGTTTTTTATGTTGAGTTTTCTTTATGTTGTTAGATGGAATTGAATGACATCCCTCCTAGTCATTCAGATTTGTTTCTCCACATACATAAACATGGCAAGGATAAAATTGGGTTGATAGAAGATCGGGATATGTGCATGTAAGAGCTTTCAACTTTAAATTGTATATTATTTATTATTTTTTATATTGGTTTTATTCTATTTTAGTGTGTTTTAAAATATTAATTAGCCTTATATTTATGTTGATAGGAAAAGTTTAGACGTAGATTAGAAGAATTGACCCAAGAAGCATCTTAGCAAGAAACTTCCCAACCAATGAATTAAATATGTGCTGTGAGTTTGCAGGAATAAAAAGAGGATAAGCATATGATATCGGTATGGAATCTACTGTATTACTAGAGAAACCATATTATCATGGGTCATGTTTTTCATCAACAGAGTGTGTACAAAGACATGAATTTGAAAGAAATGAGAAATGAAAGAGATCAATTTCGAGAGGAATTGGCTAATACAAATAGAGAAGTTGAGTGCAACAACCACTTGATAAAACAATTGATGAATAGCTTGAACTTTCAACACATGCCATATAAAAGACACCAAGTTCATGAAGATGAGATTGGTGATAATGATGTTGGTGATCATGATGATGAGATTGGTGATCATGATGCCGGTGATTTTGACGATGAGATTGATGATAATGATGCTAGTAATCATTATGATGAAGAGTTAGATGGATAGTGATAAGTTAATTCGACAAACAAATATGTTGCATTTTGTTATGATTAAAATATATTATGTTTAAACTAAAATTTTATCTGTATTTTTTTTTTTAGTATTTAGAAATATTACTTAAATATATTATGTTCTTTAGTTGTGTACATTGTTATGCTTAATGCATTTAAATAATTTTGATGTGCGAACTGTAAGGTTTATAGACGGAAGTAGTGACCAAATATTAAATAAAAATAACAGCTTAAGTCACAAATTTTGTCTCTAAATCAGTCGTTAATGATAGAAAATTAATTCAAAGTGATAGCTAAATCAGTCTCAAACTTTAGTCACTAATTTGGTCTCCAAATTCGGTCGCAAAATCATCACTAAATATCGATCGCTGATTTGGTCGCACCACTAGTAATTTATCAACAAAATTTAAAAGATCACTGATTCGGTTGCTGAAAGCCACAACGACTGATTTTAAAACAACGTCAACCAATTAATCGGTCAATAAAATTGAAATTTCTAGTAGTACTACAAATGATAAGTAGCGGTCAAGATATACCATCATCGTTGAGATGTCTTGGTTTGTCATGGAAATGTCTTGATTTGCACTCATTTTGTTTAATTAATGTAGAAAAACTACTAGTGTAACAATGTAGCTTGGTGGTACTGGTTTATGGGTAGAGCGGGAAAGAATACTATACATGTCTTTTGTGACCGGTGGCCTAATCCGTTGTTATGCTTACAAAGAACACAACTGTGATTGTGATGTAGGGTTTAAGTACTCTTGTAAAAAAATTGCTTTTAAAATGATTGCTTAAAAAAACATAATGTTTATATATTAATTAGACAATCTTTTTTCTATCCGTCTATCATAAATCCATAAATATTAAAAAATTACATAGACCTTTGTGCCACACTAATATTTCATTTTAAAATAGAAATGATGCATCATTAATTCATGGATGGCAAGATTTACAACGCTAAGATTGAATGACGAAAATTTAAAGATTACATACTCACTGGGACATGCAAGGGAGCTACAAGGCTACAATACAACTAAATGGAATGGAAGAAACCTAGATGTCGTGGCCATTGTAAGTGCTCACGAAACAATAACATAATAATTAACTAACGGGCAAACCATTGTTTTAGTCTCTGAAAGCATATGACGTTGTCACTTTAGTTCCTGAATCAACAAAAAATTTAAATTAATTTTCGAATTATCAAAATATCTGTCAATGTAATCTCTACATCATAACTATTTTGATAGTAAGTTGTATCTTTCAAAAACTTTTATAATAATAAATTGTATCTTTTAATGATTATTTTGATCATTTTAATACTTATTTAAAATTATAGCTGAATGAATAACTAAAATGACAACTACTTACACTTTCAAAAACAAAAATAGTGGTTTAACACAAACATTTAGACTCCGCAAGCCATAGGTCCTTCGCTTTTTTCATCCTCGCTCTTCTTTTCATGTTCATTTTTCTCCACTTGTGTCTCTATAACAATGCTTTTGAGTGGCTCAATCGGTGCCTTCTTTTCTTTTTTAATAGTTTTTTCACCGCGATTTCTATAAATGGCATAGAGCAACATCTGAAGTAACCCCAATCCGAAACCCAACACATTTGGGAGCTACACATTAATCATTCCACGATGAAAAGAAAAACTAATTAAAATTCGTCTGATTTATCAAATAATATTATAATTAATTAATATTTTGTTTGTACAAGTACAATAATTAACACTTACAGCAATGCATATGTCTTTGAGGAAGAGACCGTAACCAAACCACATTATGGCACTCAATGTGAGAGTAAATGACAAATTGAAAGGCATAAACTCAACACTCTTTGTCCGAACAACTTGTGCCTGCATTTTAATTAAGCAAGAAAACTATTATAAGATTAAATAGAAGTTGATATTGACTAGGGAAGTTATATTATATATGTACATACCACAATGCTCAGTGGTGCCGCAAAGACACTAACAGAAATGGAAACACAAATCCATCCAAGAACTTGGACACGGAGTGGGCCATGCACGGCGTAGTGTGTCACTAAGAGGATCAAAGCCAAGGACCCCACGTTCATTGCCGAAAGTAGCTTGAAAGTTAATTTCTACATTCAATTAACAACTAATATTAATTAATGGAACGTTCAATAATTCGATTAATAAATTAATTTCATGATGAAGCTATATAGGCTAATTAATTAAGGTCTACCCTTGCATCCCTTGGCGCATAGATGATGTACAAAATGATGTAGATGGTCTCTATGACACAGCCAAATGAGTTTATGGTAATGAGGAGAAAAGCGTCCCTTTTGAGTAAAGCATAGTACAACCAAAGCATTGAGCTGAACAAAGCCACTAGGTAAGGCAGTGACTGAAAACCCTCTGTCGATTTCTTCTTGTATATTCGGTAAAATGTTGATCTGTAACATTTTAGCTAATTAAAATATTTAATTTCACTAATTAAATCATCATAAATAAAATTGATTTAGTAGCTAGAACGGAAGACTTAAAGTTCTCCGTCCCAAAAACAACTAATAATATTAATTAACATTGATCATTCAATTATTTTAAATAATTTTAATTTCATTAACGAAATCATCATGAGTATAATATTTGTTTTTTTATCTTTCATTTTTTTTAATGCATCTGAGTTCAGTGGGCCGGGATACCAAAAGTTGATTGATGAAAAAAAGTACTTACATTGGAGCCAAGAATACCAAGAACGAAATAACGTTTCCTGTACATCAAATTAATAAAGCAGAGTACATTAATTTATTAATTTATTTGCTAAACATAAAATACATAGTATTAGTATATAGCTAAGAGAGCTTAAACTATTATGTTGACGGTCAATGCGTTGATGACATGTTAATGAAAAGTGTAGATGTTAAATTTAGTAAAAAAAGAAACTCACAAATGAATAGGAATTTATTCATCAACTCAATAGCCTTTATTTTAGGATACAACTTTCTTGCACATATTCTCAATCAGAATCTCACAAAATTAAATCGCAAGCATATGAAAAATGTGGTAGTAAGCTAAAATTAATGAAGTGGGCCAGGTCAATTTATATAACTAGTCGCGATCAATCAGTACTTCAAAAGAAACATAGAAAATTTGTATTCCTTACTAATGAGAAAATATTAATCCAAAATTTAAATTCACTTAAAACAATTAAATAAATAAAATTATTGTGACCTCAAATAATTCGATGTTGGGTATTAACCACAAAATCAAATCAAATTTTCTTTTACTCATTAAGAAATCAAATTTAAATTCTAAATATACACTGGTTGCAAACCATTTAACAGGCCAAGGCACATGAAAAATGTAGATAATATAAGAAATGTGTGAATTGTGTAATTATCATCGTGTAGAATGTGAATTGCGTAGTGTATTGCTGACCATTGTAGTTATTTTGTACACATTTCAAGCATTTGATTGTAATTATATAAGGTGAATAAAATTCCCTTATTATGATGTTGGGTATGGACTTTTATTAGCATAAATTTTACTCATGAAAAAAAATAATTATATATCTATAGTATATACGTACCCAGCATGCCAAAGGTAAAAGCTAAAGTGTTGTGACTAATGGCCATGATGCTCGATCACGTACTCTGTTTTTGAATCCAGCAACAACAACTACACAAGAATTCAGGGTAGGAGAGGATAGAAATCAATCAATGCTTTCTTCCAAACTCAACCCCTAAAACACGTGCAGGTATTGATGTTAGCTTGAGAGGATCTTCATAATCCCCAACTCTATATATACACACACGATCTAAGAGTGAGTTAATTAAATATTACTCAAAAAAGATCGATCTGTATGTCAGGATGGAATCAACATTATTCCATATTAATTCTATAGGATGCAATGTAATCATGCAAACTTTGCAACCTTTTATTTATTTTTTTATTGCTCTCAACTTGCTAACAATATAGATTCTTTTTAACATTACTTAGACAGGCAAAACTAGGAGTTATGGGTTAATTAGGTACGGACTATATAAATTTACCTTTTCCAGGTAAAGTTGCTAATATACATTAAACTTTATTCATCAAATTTTTATTCAACTATTTTTTTTTTTTATCAAATTTTAGTCCATCTAATTTAAAAAATCATTTACTTCTTTTAGGGAAAAAATTATATACTTATTATCTTTTATTTTGCATAAATTAAGTGATATTATGTAAGTGCAATTTAAATAATAAAAACGGGGTAATTATGGAGCGGAGATGGTTGGTCCATTGAATCAAATTTAAAAAAATCAATTTAAAAAAAAATGTCACTTTAATTGGTTTTTTTTTCAATATTTTTTATGAACAAATATTAGAAATTAGTGGTGATCTTAGTTTACTTGATTTCGACATGGTTCCTTCTTCTTAATATTTGTTCGTTGTCTATTAGCTCACCAACCGAACTCTTAATTTTTTTTATTAACTCAGTCAAACTAAAAAACTAAAATTGATCCATTAACTTATTCAACTAAAACTAAAGACTAATGTACAGAGCGTTCCACTTTAGAATATTGCTATTAACTTGTTGATAATTTACTTATATTTTTCATTGGTAAATTTAATTATAGATAATTTGTTACATATTTAAATTTTATTTTTTAGTTCAAATTACATAATATAAATTTTCTTATTATAAGTTAATTATTGTTGATAAATTTAATTAAATATTTTTTATTATTGAAAGTGAGTCACTAAAGAAGCAATTATGTATAAAATTTATACACACATAAATGTTTTTCATTAAACATTAGTTAAATTTAGTACTATTTCATATCTTCTAAATAAAGAGAGAATAATTAAAATATGCTAATTATAATTTATTATAAAAAATATACACGAGACAAATATTTATCATTAAAAATGTTAAAATTAATGTTTTTTTTTTAATATCGTCAGCATAAACATAAGAACAATTATAATATACTAATTATATCTTTGTCATTATTTTTTGTAAAATATTAAAATAAATAAAAGAAATTTGACAGGTTGACCGACAAATCCGTCACAAAACATATCAGAGTTGCACAGTCGACGCGACCACCTAAGTTAACCCGCTTTACCCCTTTTTGACAAGTTAATCACGTGCCAGAGGGATTGGTTGACCAATTTTTCCATCCTCACTTCTTTACACTTAGTAGATGTAAGTTTTGTCAATAGAAAAAATGTTAAAGGATGACATATATATCATTAGATATGGAAGCAGAGCGTGACAAGGGCTAGTTTTGTCTTTGCCCACCCTGCCTCCGCTCCATAGAAAAACTCGCACTTTCCTAGTTCTCTTACGAGGTGAAATTTGCATCTTTGCTCCTACTTCGTGTTCTATTCTCATCTCTGTCCATTTAAATAAAATAATAAATTTAAAAATTATATCAATTATAGTTAGAATAATAAAAATTAACTATTAAACAATAATAAAATAAAATTATTTTATAAAAAATTAGTAATAATATTTTATCAGCAGAGCCGATTTGGGGGCTAATACCAATACTTTCTATTCGGCCCCGCCTCCATATTTAAAATAAGGAGAAAACTTGTATCTACGACATCGGGCAGAACTAGAATTTAATGGTAGGAGCAGCCATTAAGATTAGGACTTAACTTTCACTATAAGGGTAATGTCATTGAACAATGGATAATTATTAAAAGAAAAAACAAATGGTATACTTAAACTAGATTTAATCTCTCCTCTCCTAAATAAGTTTATAAATTTGGTTGCTATATCATCTCAATGTATACTCTCTTCACACTCAAATATTGGAAAATGTCATATTTGACTAATTAAAATATAAACAAATTCTAACTAATTTGAAAGCCTTCTTTTCTTAAACTAGTTAATATTATCATTACAAACTACTTTTTAATTAAGTTCACAATATCATAAAAATTTAAATGAAGAAAAAGAGTAATTTGTAAAATATTTTTTTTATCACGCAAAGTATATATGTTAACTAATATTCTTAATTTATGAAATATTTTGTTTTTGTTATATTTGACTTTAGGGAGTATTACTTGAATAGCATAAAGTAATTATTTATGCATAAACAAATAGACTAACTAATTTGTATGGTAATTTAATGCTAGTGATGAAACAATTACTCCTAAAAGAATAATCACCATAAGAAAGAGAGATGACAAATTTTTAACGAGCTGAAAAATAAATTATAAAACTGGTCTTCAATTACTAGAAAGGCTTAAGTTTATTTACATTGATTTAGATATGCTTATCAATTTATTCATATACTTTAAAAGCTCCTACAATGTTAGGAGTAGGGGCGTTAAAAAAACCAAAATTCGAACCAAACTGTAAAACTGAACTGAACTGAATCGGTTTTTGAATTGATTTTTTAAAATTGAAACTGAACCGAACTGGTTTTTAGTTCTAAAAGAACCGAACCAGTTTTTAGTTCACAAAACCGAACCAGTTTTCAGTTCAAAAAATTGAACTGAACCGATTATTGGTTAAAAAACTAGAATCGAATTTATTTTTTAGAAATAATTAGGGGTAATTATGTAAAATTTAGCTTATAGAAACAAAAAACTTAAATTAAAACCAGTTCGGTTTGGTTCAATTTTTTAATTGGAAACTAGTTCGGTTCAGTTTTTTAGAACTGAAAACCAGCTTGGTTTAGTTTTCAAATGGTTCAGTTCAATTTTCAAAATTTTCCCACCCCTAGTTAGGAGGGCCCTGTAGCATTACACCTAGATCCGCCTCTGCCCGCAGTTACACTCGATCAAAGTTAAATTTCTCCATCAAAATTGAAACGGGTTTGGATGATGAATATCGACGAATGTAGGTTATATTGTTACACCAGCCTATGTGACATACATAATGCGAGAAGAGTTTTTGTACAAACAATTGATTTATGTATGTGTTTATTTAGGGCAAACCCCCATTTTAATTTTTGAAAATATAGGATGCAGTTATCTTGATCTCCGATTCAGTAAAACACTCAAATTAATAATTGAATCATCAAAATATCAATTAATTGAGTCTCTAACATTATAACAGTTATGAACTATTTTGAGAGTAAATTATATTTATTAAAAACTTGTTTGATAGTAAGTTGTATCTTTCAAAGACTATATATTTTGATAATTCTAAAATTAATTTGACTTTTTTTATCGATCATAGATAAAAATAACAACATTGTACATTTTTATAGACTAAAATAGTGAGCTAAGCATTTATTTATTTCATTAAAGTTTGTAAGTATTAGTTGGTGAGTGTTATTTAAAATTCGACAAACATTCTAAAATTACTACGAAAATCTTATGAGAAAATTTAGAAGTATTTTAAATAATGAAAGGTATATAAAATATTTCGCTGATAAAAAAATTTGAAAATAAAGATAAAAATTTAGAGATATTAAAATACAAATTTGGCAATCAATTTTTAGTTTTTGAAAAAAGTTTACCCATAAACTCATTATATTCCTTGATAAAAATTGAAATAGAAGGAGCGATATGATAAATGTGATATGTTGGTAATATAAAAGTATGAGAGAGATAGAAAGAAAATGAGAAGTTGAATGAGTGTATGAAAATTAAGGGTGTTTTAAGTACAAGAGTTTATTTTGTGCTCTATGAATACTACTATAATTAATTTACATAATTGTGAGGTTTTGAATTTGAACTTGGGAGAAAACATCCAATATAATGATATCGATATTTGTCAGTTGAATTAGGACTTAAAGACATTAATTTTTTATCTATATTTTGTGAATATTAATTTTTGTTTTATTTGAATTAAATATATTTTTAGTCCTTATAAAATTTCAAAATTTCAAATTCTTTTCCTATAAAATAAAAATGCTATTTTTACTTATACAAAATTATCCAACAAACATTTTTAATCTCTACTGAAATAAAACATGCAAACAATTTTAGTCCATGCTGAAACAATACGTGTTTAATTTTCCTTCAACACTAATTTTTTTTGAATAAATTTTTGCAAACATGTTTAGAATATTATAAAAAATTCATCCACATGAAATTATAATTTTTTAACTTACGATGAATTAAATGAATTTTTTTTAGATGTTGAAATTTTTATAGGAAGTAAAAAATTATTTAATCATTTTTATTTTATAAAATAATGTTCATGTTAATTTGTTAGTGAAATATGAGAATTTTGAGATAAATGCTTTATTTTACAAAAGGTTGTATAATTGAAGAAAAATTAATGAATGCTTCTAATGGGCTATCTTCCATGATTTTCGTCCATTTCCAACTTACACATTTTCTCTTTCTTCAAGGTCGTCACGCGTGGTTATTTTTATTAATTTTGTGTGGTTTATTTCGTAAGATTTAGTAATGTCTTTTTAAACACTCTAAAGAGCTAAGACGAAAATAATTTTTAGCATTTAATTATGCATTTATTAAAATAATAAAATTAGAAATTTTAACATTTTCATTATTTTTAAAAATGTAAAAATTGTTCATTAAAAGAAGTTTTCATTTCTTTAGCAACAATTTTTCAAAAAGAAATCACAAAAGTGATGGGCCTAAAATATCTTGACAATGATTTCTCGCAGCAAGTCTACCTTAGTATTGTGATTATATTTTGAGGAAGGAGTTGTTATATTTGAATATGCACAATTTTTTACATTAATTCAACACGTCACTTTTTTTATTTTTCATTCTATTACATCACTTATTTATTTTCATATCTCTCGTGATATTTAATAGATGTATAAATTATATAAGTGTACATAGATATTTTTTCTCGAGGAAGTAGTGTCTTCTTTCCACATTCTAATTCTAGTGTAAAGTATGATTCACTCAACAAACATCCCCCAAACTCACACAAGTCACATATCTACACATGCAAATACACATATAATAATAATAGAGTGGGAAAAAGGTTGATTGACTACTCATTTCTTTGACCATGAGTTTAGAGTTTTTTCAACGATGATGTGTTATTGTTAACGTTCACTACTTTGAAATAGCCACTTAAAATAAAATATCTTCAATTTCTACCTTGACATATAATATTAATAGACTATCCTTAGTAAACTTTACAAAAAAAAATAAAGGTTGTTTTGGGATGAATTTTTTTTTTGTTTCCCGTTCAAAAATGATTGTGAGGTAAAAATAGAGCTTTCCATTTGAGAGGAGCAGCATGGAGAATATATTAAAGAAACCTATATTGTTTTACTAATTACTCCATGTGTTCTTTAATATATAAAGAAAAGGAAAAAAAAAATCAAAACCTATATTTTACAAATTATTTATTGCGGTAATCTTTTAGACATTTTTCTGATATATATTCATAAAAAATTGTAATATATTAAATGTGCTTACAAATATTAAAAAGACAAATATTAAATAAAAATTAAAAAAAATTTTAAACAATAAATACTTTTAAAAGTAATAATTTTTTTTTATAAATAAAACAAAAGATTCTCTAAAATTTGTGTTATAGTAATGACCGGAGAGAGTAATAAATAAATGGTGGCCGAAGAAGAAAAAGAGCTGGACCCAATATGTGGGTGAAGAAATATACACGGTTCATTTAGTGCTTTATTTTTTTTGTTGCCTTTTCCACCGTCTAATGAGAAACTAAAGTTTGTTAAATTAGCATCATGATTCATGACCACCATTTAGACACTAAAGCTGATTAACTCAGATTCACTAATCATGCTTTACTTTAACAACTTAAAAAAAGAGCTTACAATTAAGGAATACTTATAAATTAATGAAGAAGGACGTATTGAATTTTGTGTTTGGAACAGAGTGACTCTTTCTCAGTCTTTGGTTTAGTGGTCGACAGAGGTCAGTTAAACATTAAGCCTCGTCCACCATTAAGCTTCAAACAAGAATCAAATCTGGATATTACAGTCAAGCAAGCATGAATCATGATGCTTTTACGCTGTAAAATTAATCGTAAGTGAATCTTCAAAGAATAAAATCAGAGGTTACTATTTAACACTGGCATTTTGGGTAGCTTAAAAAACAGTGTCCATTAAAACTTACAAAGAGTTGATCGAATCTTGCATCCCACAAGAATAAAATTAACTACCTCTATCTCATAATGAATGTCCTAAAAATCTTAAAATGAATATTATTTATAATTTTTAATATAATTTTAATTATTTTTTTATATTAATTTTCAATAATTACTAAATATATAATTTTAAAAATATTATTTTACTTTATTAATAATAGTGAAAAACTCATCGATAAATAATATGAATAGTTTGATACAATGATTTATATTTTTCTTTTAATTATTTAACTTTTAATATATATAGACACTCATAGAAGAAGAAGGGAAACTAGGTTAATTAATTATTTACATATAGCAATTAATAAGGTTTACTTTACCATATATAGCAGACCACTACCGTCCATTACAACATGTAGTAGTGACTAGGTTCATTCGTACAAGCAGATACATATATAGGAGCTATATATTAGACCTAGCTAGAGTGCATAACCCTTATATATATTTTCTATACAAAATTATAACCGAAAGCAACGTGCTAGCCATATATATGTCTAGCCAGTAAAGCAGCACACTGGTTTTCTACTGTGAAGGTATATACCGCTTATAAACTCCTCCTCCCGACAATTATCTTGGTCTCAATTGAACACTTTTTTAAACTATAAAAATTAATTTTATTAAAAAGGGTATATAAATGATAGTCCCTCAAGGAGATCATACAAACACCTAAGAAATATTTCTTGAGCAAAATATAGTTAATTATTTTGAGAATATTTTATTTAAATATATTTAAGTCGGAAAATAAAGAGTATATTAGTGTATAAATTTAAAAATCGTTGAAGTTCTACATTAGAAACTTTTAATACATTGATTAACTCTCAACTCTATAAATATTTAAGTCTCACATTTAATAGTATACATATGTGAGATAGTTTAAATATCGTTATATAAAAAGTATCAAAAGTCTTATGAAAAGTACACTAAAGTGATATGCAATTCCCAACTTTATTTCTTCTCTCTATTTTGCTCGATGCACTTCCGAGCAACTTCTCCATTTTCTTTCTATCCCTTTGATTTTCTTTGAAGTGGTCCTAATACTATTGTCCTTTAGGTTTTAAAGAGGTTTTTGTGTCGTAATCCATTTGATTTATGAGTGGTTTTAAGTATTATACTTATAGAGTGGCCGTTATAGTCATATTGAAGGTGTAATTCTAGAACGGTTTTCTACAGTGCAATATAATACCGATAATATTTTAACTGGGCTATTTTATCGTGAGAACATCGTGGTTTATATTCTTTCTTGCACAATTTTGGACAGTGCCGCGAAACATCTCAAAAACGGCGACCTAGTATGCAACTCAAGACAATAATATCTTCAAGGGCTGAAAATTATTTTAAAAATAATTTTTTCGAAACTCAAAAACAACCATTTTAAGACGTTTATTTCGCCATGTCAACCGAATAGATTATTGGAACTGGTTATGTTGCTTTTGATTTCAATAAATTGTTTATGTTTGAGGGATCTCACTTCAAATGATGGCAACAAAAGATGTTATTTTTCTTAACTAGTAGAGATGCTCTGAAGAAGAAATATGATATTGAGGAAGTTGGAGCTAAAAATATGTTGTGAGCCGCTACTTCAAGTATTAGATGACCGATGATAAATCTGAGGAAGCTTAATTCCATGAAATTCAGAATATAACTTATGAGATCATATCTAAAGGTATAACTTTATATGAAGAATTTCAAGTTGTTGTTATTATTGACAAATTGGCCCTGCTTAGAAGGATTTCAAAAATTATCTCAGGCATAAAAAAATATTCACCGGAAGAATCCCAAAAGCAAGACGAGAAAGATGAAGTACTAGTTGTTTAAAACAACAAGAAGAAATTCATCGGTGCAGTTCTAAAGTCAATCAGAAAACCACTCAAGAATCAGAATTGCAATCTAAAGAACAACAACAAGAATGAGAACCCTCCAAGGTCTCAACTGTAAAGCGACAACCACCTCCCGATGACAAATCTGTGGAAGCTCAATTCCATGAAATTCAGAATATAACTCACGTATAACTTTAGATGAAGAATTTCAAATTGTTGTTATTATTGACAAATTGGCCCTACTTGGAAGGATTTCAAAAATTCTCTCATGTATAAAAAAAAATTCACCGGAAGAATCCCAAAAGCAAGACGAGAAAGATGAAATACTAGTTGTTCAAAACAAGAAAAAGAAATTCACCGGTGCAGTTCTAAAGCCAACCGACAAACCACTCATGAATCAAAACTGCAATCTAAAGAAAAACAACAAGAATGAGAACCTTCCAAGGTCTCAACTGTGAAGCAACAACCACCTCCAACCATCATTAGACGATGCAAGAAATAGGTTTTTTGGTTCTCATCCAAAATCAGGGAATCATTATCAATTTTCATTCATTGAGGAGAATCTGTAGAATGTTGAAGCATTCCATCAATAATCCTTTCATTTGTATGTCATCTTTAGTGTTTTGCATCTTCCACATTACGATACATGCGTCTAATTCTTGGTATTATCGGAAAATACCATAACACTTTGGTTGATCTGTTGCTTTCTTCTTATATTGTGGCGCACAACTTTTGGGACACATATTTGATTATGCAAATTCATTACGAAATAAAATACATCCATTAGGACAAACATGTATCATGTCATAACTTATGCCAATAAAACATAAAATTCGTTTGGCTTTATAAGTTCAACTACAAAGTACATTATTTTTAAGCAAAATATCTCTTAACAATGTTAGTTAGTCCCTAAACTCTTATCAGACCACCCATTGTTTGCTTTTAGGTTATACAATTTCCAGATGATAAACATTCTTGTGAATTTAGTACATCCATCATACAACGGTTTCTCTACATCACCTACGAACCTTTCAAATATTTCAAGACAATCACACAAATCTTCTTAAATTCCATTTACAATTTCATCAACTCGATCACACTCATTTGTACCTATGTCAAAATCATTGGTTGTATTTCTCACATTGCTCCTCGAATAAGTAGAGTTAGTTTCTACTTCCCCATGCATTGTCCAACATGTACAACTTTGATCAATTCCATAGTAGACTAAATGATCGTGCAACTCAGTCGCACTAACATATTTTCCATAACAACAACCTAAACCGAGGCATATGAATTTATTAGAATCTTCTGCATGAGCAACAACAAACCTAGCAAACACTTTAATTCTATCTTTATATTCTTTTGATAGTCGATTAGCAAACATCTATCTTTGAGCCATTGTTCAATGATCTTATTATAGTTAGATATTAAATCATATCCATGAAAAAAATTTAAAACAAAAGAGAAATATATGTCATTCAAATTCCTAATTCCTACATGTTCATGCATTTTATTCATAAGTCATAATAATTATTGCCATTCTATAAACAAAAGAAATATGAATCAATATAAATTTTTCTATTATTAAGTGTTCTTCAATCTTAAGAGTATTAGGACATTTATCTTACTTAATCAAAGCATGTTAACTCATTAAAGTATGTGTGTTATTAGCACTTCTCAAATTCTAATATAAAAATTATCATTCGTACTTAATAAAATTATACAATGTCACCATCACAACAGAGAGTTAGCAAATCTTCCTACACAAATAGAAATATTAATTCAAAAACAGCACAAACAACTATTACAACAAAGACTTAGCAAAATTATACAATGTCACCATCACAAGTAAATGAGAACTTCCAACACAAATACAAATATTAACTCAATCATTGAAATAAGAACATAAGCCGTTACAAGACATTGAACGAAAGGAATTTTAAGATACCTTGTCGAAGAGACACCACAAATGTGCAGATGAACACTGTAACATCATCTAAATTTATTATTTAAAATAATTAAGACCTATAAATATATATATATTTCAATATTAATTTAGGTGTGATAATTATTTGCCTTATTCGACTTATTGTAGTTGATAAAATTATTAGTAAAAATTATTTAATCAATGGAGAAGTTTTATATAATTATATATATATATATATATATAGATTTTTTTTAGTACAAAAAGAATATGGGCTAAGAGTTTGTGGCTTGGTGTGACCCAACCCATAATAGAAATTTGCGCTTGGAGTTTGTGGCTTGGTTTTTGTATGATCAAGGTTAAGAAATAAATAAATAAATAAAATAATATTTTCTCCCTTCTATTCTTTATTTGGGTCCAACACTATCTACCCAATAATCTCCACTTTAAATTTTCCCTAAACTCCACAATATTTCCATACTAAGTAATAATAAGCAGAAATGAATATTGAAACCCTAGCTGCCATCACCTTCACACCTCCTCTTCTTTGTTCATCAAAAGCTTAGAATTTCTTTTCTTGAGAACAACTTCGTGGAAACTTAGAGTTTTGTACTAGGAAGAAAAGCGGTCAAGGTAAGGGCTTTTCCCCACAAAAATTATAGTTAGACCGTTAGTGGGATTGCATGAAATTAATAATTGTGATAGCTTGCTTTTTGAAAGGAATAAAATGTAGACTAATGAACTAAAATAATGAAACCCGAATCCTTTGCGCTGAGTCAATATTTAATATGCGATTTTTTTTTAAGAAGTAATGTATTGATTTTTATGTTATATATGATAATGTTTTAATTTTTATGAAAGATATGAAGTAAAATATGAATTTTTATGTTATATATATGAGGCTTTAATTTTGATGATGTATATGAGTTGGAGTTTGAATTTTCTTGTTATATATGTTAAAGTGCTAATTTTTATAGAGTGTATGACATCAAGTTTTCAATTTTTATGTGTATGTGGTGAAAGTTATAATTTTTATGATTATTTGTCTGTGAATATGTGATACTCATGATATGGATGTGTGGTGTGTGATCTTAGTGATATGTGCATAAGATGTTGATTTTTAAAATGTGATTTTGAATATGACATAATTCATAGTGGATTGTATGGGAATATATCTCTTTGATTATATATCATCATTTCATAGCATATGCATCTTCATGGAAGTTGCTTAAAAACTACCTATAACATCACTTTTTTTACATGAAGCATTATAAAAAATTATCCTATCATATCGCTTTTTTTGCAGAAAAAAAAAAAGCTATATTAAAGATTACAAATAATAGTGCTTTTTACGACTATACCAAACAATACCTATTACATACCTAAAAAAAATCGCATTCACATGTGACCCAAAGATACCGCATAACATAACTCTTTTTAGTCAGCAGAAGCTATAAAATATCTTTTGAAACCCACTTTTCTTCAAACAACTTTCATAAACTCATCACCAGCAAACAAGGGATAAACAAAAAACAAATGCTTTACATGCATTTCACAAGATATTAAAAATTCAAACTAAGATTGACTTTCAATTTACTGCCCAAAAGAGCAAAACTCTCTAATCATAACAAATATTAAATGCAAACCCACAAATATGTTCAAATGAAAATAAAATGTATGTGGATGAAATTAAACTTGTAAGAGGCTTTATAATTCCCTACACTTCAAGGACGACGACTGCATAAAGGATTTGGCACAAGAGAAGAAGGCTCACACGGAGAACGACGAAGGAATGTTTGCAAAAGGGTTTCTTGTGTAATTGTATGACAAAAACCTAAGTGCCGATGCATGAGAGTTTAGGGATTTTTGCTAAACTTTTCTTTAATTTATTCTTTAACACTTTAGATAGCATTTTTTTATGTTGTAATATTGATTATTTTGATAATTTTAGACTTTTACGATAAAGGTTGTTTAAGTGTTGATTTTTAGACAACATTATTCTTAAAAGTGTTGTCTAAATATTGAGATTTAGATAAAGTTTATTGTAAAAGTGTTATATATGGTATTTGTGTTTTTTTATTTTTAAATTAACAGCACTTTTAAGAAATAAATGCTATTGAATCTCAATTTTGATGTACTTATTTTGCCTTTCCGTGTTGTTGTTAATAATATTTATAATATATGCGTTGTGTTATTTGCGTTATGAAAAATTAACTTTGGTGTAGTGACTATATAATAGTTAAATATAATTTTTTTTTGGTTATTTTTTCTACGGTGCTAAACAATTTTTCATTCCGAGTGCTTCTATTCTATGATTATTAATCAATTATCACTGTCGTTGTGCTTCTATCCCATAGTAATTAAACTTTTTTTTTGCCAAAATTTGGAATTTGACAAACAATAAGATTAATAGTAAGTATTGTGAAAATGCATGTTGAAGACTTCTATGAATTATGCACTTTGGTTACTACCATTTTCTTAGTCAATTAGTTACACTATATTTTCATTAATTAATTACATTTTTTTTAATTGTATTATTCATCTCAAATTGAAAATGTCAGTCCACGGTTCCAATTTACGGGAATAGATAGTTTTATATTTGTTAGAATTAATTTAATATTATTTAAAGTAGTTAATTATAATTAGGTGCTACTCCACGATATATTGTCTTAGAATCATTATCTTTCTCTCTTTTTTTTTACTTTCTTTCTAGTTTGTTGGACTCAACGATGGTTCTTGTAAACAATAAATGACTTTTTTAACACAATATTGAGGATAAAATTTATTCACCCTCCAGCCTGAGGAAATAAAAAAGAAAGAATACAGACAACACACAATAATGTTGGAAGAACTATGTAACATGTAGAAAGTAATAAGGTAGCTACAAATTATGGAAGAATATATATATATATAGTAAGATAGTGGTGCACGGTCATTCATATATATATATTAAACTGCGCAGTGGTACTCTGTTTCCATGCTTTTATTTTTGTCTTCTTCACTCTTGTTTCCTGTCTCATGATCTTCCTGCACTGGAAACACTTCACCATTTGCTGATGAGCTAACAACGTTTTTAAGTGCTGCCTTTTTATTACCATTCCTGTATATCCCATACAGTATCATCTGAACCAAACCCAGAAAAAAACCCAGCACATTTGGGAGCTACATCACATAAATATTCATTGTCATTGATTTATCAAATTTTTTCCAAATTAATAATATTAAAACAATAATTAACACTTACAGCAATGCATATGTCTTTGAGGAAGAGACCGTAACCAAACCACATTATGGCACTCAATGTGAGAGTAAATGACAAATTGAAAGGCATAAACTCAACACTCTTTGTCCGAACAACTTGTGCCTGCATATATAATTAATATATCTCGACAAAATTAGAACAACAGGCAAAGCAATATAGTTGAAGAATAAAATAGAGTTATGCATATTTACCACAATAGTTAGTGGTGCCGCAAAGACACTAACTGATATAGAAACACAAATCCATCCAAGAACTTGGACACGAAGTGCACCATGCAAGGCGTAGTGTGTCACTGACATGATCAAACCAAATGACCCCATGTTCATTGCCAAAAGTAGCTTAACAGTTAACTTCTGCAATTAATTAATTAATGAAAAACACTTTAGTAATGAAAAAAAAAATACACAATATTATGTCTCCCGCCTGCAATTCCATGCAATCAATATGTTCTACGTAGCTAGTTCAATTGGTGAGTTAAAGGACGGCAAATGTCTCATAAGAAGGCGGTCTTGTTTTCAAACATAGAAAAACTAATCTAATTACTAACTTACTAACATTTTGTTTTTTAAAAATAAATATCAGCAAATGCAAAGTTTGAAACCTAGATTCTAACAAATTTCATACATGTTGTTTGCGTGAATGCAGAAATTGTTAAACTTATTAATGGAAATAAAGGTAGGTATAGAGGGCAATTACCCTAGCATCCTTGGGCGCATAGATGATGTACAAGACGATGTAAATTATCTCTACAAGGCATCCAAATGAGTTAATGGTAATTAAGAGAAATGCATCTCTTTTGACTAATGCATAGTACAACCAGAGCATGGAACTGTATAATGCCACAAGATAAGGGAGTGATTGAAACCCCTCCGTCGATTTCTTCTTGAAAATCCGGTAAAATGTTGTCCTGTACATGTATTATAATATTCATTGAAGTTCCTAGTTTCAAATATATTCAATAATACAATTTTTATAGTATATACTTACATTGGAGCCAAGAATACCATGAAAGAAATGACATTGCCTGGGAATCCAAAAGGAAAATATATATGAATTATTTAATTTGCTTTTATAGTTAAAGTATGGTATAAATGAAACAATATCTTGGTATTATTTTCATATTTATACATATACCTAGCATGCCAAAGGCAAATGCCAAAGTTGTGTGACTCATTGCCATGGTCTCCTTTTGACTCTTGACTCTAGCCAACTACACGAGAGAATTAGGGTTAGGGGATGAGAAACCTTAACTCAAATCTCATGCAAGCACTAAATCTGATGAGACAAGACCACTCTTATTGTACACGTATATATATACAACACACACTCTAAATAAAAAATAACACATAACATTTTAAAATGAAATAATATATTATTAACAAAAGTTTTTGTGGCTACTGCTTAGTACTTTAGTTCATTGATTGATCGATGGAGCCACTGAACTTTTGAGTTGGTAGCATACTTAGCACCACAAACTATTTTTTTATGTTGGTGCCATATTCTATCGTGATCATTAAGTCAAATAAGCACCGTGAGCTAGGGAGGAATCGCCATTATTCCTTCAACATTCATTCTCTATCAATCAACATATATATTTATATATATATACACTCACAAGATTCTTAATATTACTCCAAGTAGTTCAAAGTGTAAAAGTAGCTACATCAGTATTTTTACTCTAGGAAATCAATTCTTGGGATGGTATGTAAATCTAAGTGTGTGTTCATTTATATATTATATATTAAGTTAATCAAATTATTATAATTAATCTCTTAAAATTTAATAAATTATTTTTTTAAATTTTTTATTTTAATTTAAATTAAAATCATTATCAAGTTTCAAAACTCCTTCTTGTCTCTCTCGAAAAACTCCACTCAACCACCAAAGTGAATTGGCCGAGAAGAAACGGCAGAGAAAAAACTCATAATTTGTTTTTTTTTTTTATATAGTTTGATAAATAAATATTAATTATTTTAAAATAAAACAAAAGTTTAAACATTAAAATTTTGGTAGTGTTAAATTTAAAATTATAATCAAACTTACTTATATATAACATGTCATTAAACAATTGATTGTTTAAAATGATAGTACCAAAATATATCCGTCATAGAGGTCCCGCGTTAATATATGTTATGTATATAACAACTCCACCGCGTTGGTTTTTAAATTAAAGCTCTAATATGGCCCGGTGGCTTTTGTTAGATGGATGTGATTTAATTCATATATCACAATAACAGTATTCTCACTAGTTGAATAAGTTTGAGTCGGGGACATTATGATTTTTGTTAGAAGGAGTTTATTGTATTATCTTTGTCCAACTTTTAAGTACTTTATTAGGTGGGATCTCTACGTAGAAATTGAGAAGAGTTTTTCTACTATAACGATGGATTTGGATTTTTCTACTATAATAAATTTTTGCTAATAAAAAATCTATACATGGTTTGTATATACTACCACCTTTCTTAAATATAAGACTCTCTTTAGGTTTTTTTTTATTTCTTTTTATAAAACTTTTTTCACTTTTTCAACTATATTAATTATTTATTTACAATTTTATCTTTAATTATGTTTATTTTTTTCTATAATATAATATGTAATAAATACTACCATAAAACCATAAATTAAGGCGCTTTTTAGTAACGTTAGTAAACTAGTTTATAAAACCATAAATTGAGATGTCTTCAGTAAATAAACTTTTCTCACAAGCTTATAGTTTATTCTGATACGCTATCTCAAGTAGCATTTAAGATTATAACTTTTTACACTTTCTTCTATTTATAACCTCATAATTTATTTTTATTATTTGTTATATATAAAACGTAATTGTTCTACTAACTTACTATTAACTCACTATCTTTAGTATCTTCTTCTTGGTGTTGTTACTTATGTTTTTATTTTGTTCATAGTGGTACTATTACTTCATGCATGGCAAGAATCTTTAACACATAACACAAAATTGACAAAGACATGCATGAATAGAGTTGCACTCAATTTCTTTAATTTCTTGCTAAAATAACTCCAAAAAAATTTCATTTTATTCATTTGACAAAAAATTCATAAAATTAAATTTACTTTTGATGCTAAACTGTAAACCGTAAATAAGGTTTGTTAAACTTTTGGATAACTCTTCAAAATTATAGTTATATAGTAATAAAAAAAAAAGTAAACGATGTATCAAAAAAATAAATAAATTGCATGGTTTTTTTTTTATTTCATGACTTTGTTACATTTTTTGGATTTTCTACCATAAAAGTCATAAATGAGATAAATATAGTAAGAGATAAAGAGAGAAGAAAACATGAGAGACGTATCGGATGAAATGATCAATCACATTGGGATGAGGAGAATTTCAAATATAAAGAATGATGTTTCAATTGTAGAGATGAGAATATGGATAAGAATAAAATATAAGAAATAAAGTGAAGTAGGAAAATAGATTGAATACAAAAAAATAAATAGATAGAGTAAAACGATAGGTAGAAGATTAGATAAAAATGTCACATTTTTTATTATTTTAAATTAAATAATTATGTCATTTTATATTGTTAGAAACTAAATTTATCAAACACTTTAATTTCAATTAATTAATTTTTCAGCTATAAATCATCAACTATTAGTCAACTTTTCAATTATCAGCTAACTTTTAACTTAATTTTACCAAACGGAACCTAACTCTCTCTTTAAAGATAAACTAGTAAAACAATTGAAATTGTCAACAAATTTAATATTACATGTAACTTTTTTTAATTTAGAATATCAATAAAAATATAATTGCTAGTGCATGCGTCACATCATTTGGTTGTCTCTTGACAAACTCTATTATGGAGTATATAGGGAAGGAGGTAGAAATTTTCATTCCAAAATTGATGGGCGCTGGTTGAATTTCCACCATCAAACGAGAGAGAAGACAGAAGCGGAGGTTCTTGTATGACCACCAATTTGACGCACAAAAAGTTGAATCAGTTAGGTTCACTAATCTTGCTTTACTTTCCCAGCTTTTTTGTTTAACAATGATGAGATATATAAAAGGAACCTATGACTAAAAAATTGATAAATGGCGACCAACTTTAATTTTGTAATTTCAAGTTTCAACAGTAACACGCAGCCTTTCAATATATACATGTGGTCGACACAGATCGGTCAAACGAATCTCATCAACCATAAATCTTTATACTCGAATAAAATCTCCCACTTACAGTCAAACTACTACTCTCAACCATAAATCATATAGTATGTGATGATTTTTTCCTGTTAACCAAGACTTTTCGCAGAATCGCCTAAAAAATGTTGTAAATAAGCAATTCTCTAGTAAGACAATGAGAAATATCTTTTGTACCTAAAACATAAGTGCAACAACTGTAAAGTTAAAATGTGAATAAAAGATAGTTGTTTGATTGATTACCAAAATGATAATTACAACAAATATTTGTAGCAGGAGACTTAAGACTTAAATTCTATCAACCACAACTCAAGGATTGTCTTCATTTAACTGCAATTTCTACATTCACTCAACTCAGATTTATGCTTGCATGCGTTATTCTTTCTATCTTGATCCTGAGTCTTAAAAAATAGTCGTCACTAATTAGTGTTTTCCACCAAATTATCAATTAATACCAATTTTTTTTACTATATTTGATTTTCATAAATCGAATAATATTTGGTGTAACAGAGCAAAATGCAACTCTTTTGCCTTTGTTTTATTCATAATTGATTTATGATCGTCTCGACAAGGTCTTACGTCAACTTGACTGAAACATGCAAATAAGTAGTTCTTCTTAAAAGTTTCGATGAGAGGAATCCAAAAACGATATCAGATTTTCAAGACGATGAACGTGCTGGTCAGGATTCAAGAAAACAACCGCGACAATGGTGGAAACCCATTTTTTGAAGTGTAACGGTTGACGATTTCAAGCATAGGTAATGGAAAAGGGTGTTTTGTGGAGTCTAAATATGATCTCACTTTTCGTTGGTGATAGTCGTGGTGGCTGGAATCTTGATCAAAAGGCGAAGGTGCAATTTTTGACAAAGAGGGATACGGCGTTACAATTTGCAATTCTAGTTGGGAATGAAAGAGGAGATCACAACAATCACAAATACAGTCTCGGTTTTGCACGACACCCACTATAATGGTCATGATCGAAGGCAGAAGATGGAGAGGAAATGAGTTATGGTGGTGGCAGCGTGTACAAAGAAGATGATCTCGGTCTTTTTTTTTTTCCCTTTTTTTTTTGTTCATTGTTGTTGTTGTTGTTTTTGTTGTTATTATTATTATTATTAACACAATTAAAAATTTAAAGCTCTTTCAACACATAGGCCAATAAAATTTAGAAATTTTTTGAGATTTTATGACATTGCTTAAAAAGACCCTAATTTATTGAGACCCTATGACAACGCTTTTCTGAAAAGTGCTTTAAAAGACTCTATGACAACTCTTATAGCAAAAGCTTTTTAAATATTATGACCATATGACAGCACTTTTGTTTTGACAGCGTTTTTTATACAAAAGCGTTGTCAAATGTTTTGTTATTATATATAACTATTAGTACATATGATAATACTTTTCAAAAAAGTGTTGTCTAAGACTCCGTGTATTTTTATTTTTAAGATATAATACAACTCTTTTACTTAACAAACGTTGTTAAAGATGCGTTATAAAATCTATGATTTGGTGTAATGTTAATCATTCTGCATCACTATATTATATGACACGTTATTTAGAGCATATCACATCATCATTTTTAGTTAAATATCAGATGGATTGGTCAAAATTGTCAACTTTTAAAATAGGAGACCAATTTTACGAATCAGTAAAAACTGGGGAACTAAAACTGCAATTAAGTCTAATATTTTTTATAAATTACCTCTATTTTTTGTTACTAGTGGGTCAACTCATCAGCCCGCCCCAATCCCATATTTTTAATGAGGACAAAAAAGACTCAAATTTTTTTCTTCTTCTTTTGTAAGGTCCAATGTGTACTATAATGCGGTCTAAGTAGACAACCCGGCCCATTTTGAAAACAATGATAATTTGACGCTTGCAATCAAAACATTGAAATAGATTTAACAAATGATAACACAATTCAAACCACGCTCGCAATCAATACATTGAAATAGTTTTCACAAACCATAAATTTTCTTTTTCTCAATTCTACTCTCCTACTAGAATTTTGCTTTGATTATAATCCTTATTTATTACCATTATACTCATATATATATTTCTCTATTTAATGAAAACATTGGTATACCAAATTTTATATAATACTAAAGGGTAGTAAGTCTGAAATAGTTATTTCCATATTGAATACAAAATAATTATCAGTAAATATAAAATAATTGTTTTGATCATCTAATATAACCAATTAAAAATCTTAATAATGAATTGAATTTCTTTAAGGAGCATTGTGGTATCTTTGTGTTTTATGATTATGCTACTTAATATTCAATGTTTTTTCCTTTTTTATCTAAAAAATTTATATATTATTGCGAAGTTCCGAGTTCGAACACTGGATATGATGTCCGACCTAACAATATTGAAATTTATTAATTGAACTATGATTAATATTCAAAATTTAATGTCACGTCATTTTTTTTATATTTATATAAGAGATTAATTAATATGCATGATAAGTATAAAGAGATTTTACACTATGAAATAATCACTATTTTTATATTATTAGTCTTGTTTGACTTTCAGCGTAATTAATTATAATCACTTACATTATTGATCATGATTTGTCGACTTTTTAAATTTTCATACACTTATAGTGCACATAAATTAAATTCTTTAAATAAATTTAATTTTAAATTATTTTTTCCTTTCGAGCATCAAGGAAATAAAGAATTTACTTTTTTAAGGAATGGATTGGATTGTTTCCCAATACAAATATCATATGGTCAATATGCAAATAAGCATATATAATTAGTGAATTGGATTTCTCTTTCCTAAATATACTTTGTTTATATAGGAAGAAAAACTTAATGTATGGCTTGTAAAAAATAGTAATTTAATGTATGCTTAATATCTAAACATGTTTTAAATATAATAATATTGAAGGTTAATTAAAGCTAATTAAATGAAAGTTGATGTATGTAAAAAATATTTTTTATTGAGGTATAATGCATCACAATTTGTACAAGTGTTAAATGGGTTGGTCTGACTGGCATTGGTCTGAAAGGTCTGATCACATGAATGAGGCATATCGGCCTGACCTGTTCGGTCATTGCATGTCATTTTTAAGGTCATTTTTAAGATTAACCCGTCCATTATAGACTATGCATCTCAATAGTCAGCTCAATCCGCTTCCTTTAAATATTTTTCTATTTTAATTAAATAAAAAAAGTCATCTAAAAATACCATCAATCACCAGTGACCACAATAGAGAATAAAATATAAAAAAAAACATTAAACTTCATTGAAGATTAAACTTATGTAATGAAAATATAAACTATGCTAAAATTTTAACTTTCTCAATGTTAGTGCTTTAATAATTTAATAATAACTAGAGTTTAATTGTGATACATTGTTGGTGTAAAAAGTTTTACATTGTCAGCACATCACAGCTATTTACGGAAATGACTTAAGATATATTTTTTTATTAAAGTCAAATCTCTCAAATGACCTACCAATTGTGATTGACAGATAGTGTAAAAACTCTTTACACTAACAGTATATATAAATTAAATTCTAATAATTATTAAAAAAAATGGTCATTATTTGAATCAACCAAATTTGTTATTATTAAGCCTTTTTGGGGCTTAATTGCAGTTTTGGTCCCTTTATATTTATCAATTTGCAAAATTGACCCCTCTATTTTAAAAGTTATTGTTTTTGTCCCTCTATCGGATTTTTGAACTAAAAAACGACGATTTAACATATTTAAATAATGAGAGATACAATTTCATGATATAAAATCGTCTAGATGCACTAATTATTCATGTCATTTATTGAATTACAAATATGAAAATGTTCTGAAATTGAAAGTTATGTTTTTAAGGTATTTTATTCTTATTTTATGTGTTAATCATTCTACATCACTGTATCATATAACACGTCATTTAATCATGTCATATCGCCATTTTTAGTTAAAAAATCAGAAGGATAGACCAAAATTGTCGATTTTTAAAATAGGAGGACTAATTTCACAAATCGTAAAAATAAGAAGACTAAAACTAAAATTAAGTCAATAATTTATTAAAACATCGAGTTCTACCAATCAAACACGTAAAGTTCGATATAATTCTTAATTTTGTAGTTATGTAATCAATCATTCTAAATTTACTTCTAATAATTTTAAAATTTTATTAAATTTTGTAAGTTGATTTAATCATTAAGAATTTGTATTTTGCTGGTTTCATAAGTAAATTAAATATTAATAAAATAAATTATTAAACAATATAACTTTAATCAGAGTTACTGTTGAAGTAACTTGTTCCCTCCTCATAATATTGAGTAAACAAAATTAGTGTTAAATAAAATTTTTAGTGATTATTAAATTTCAACATTTTATTTTTAGTCCTTACAAAACTTTACTTAACTTTTTAGTTTTAAAAAATTTTCTATTTTTATTTTTGGTCCCGACTTTTAAATCATTTTATGTATACCCTTTAAATTTTTGTTAATGATTTTTTTGCAAATACATTTAGTATATTATAAGAATCTTTCCAACAAAAATTTGAAATTTTTTAATTAAATATAAATTTTTAATTGTCAAAATCTTAAAAATTCATATTTAATTCATCCATTGTTAAAAATTTCTAACTTTATAACAAATATGTTTATAATATTATAAATATGATTGCAAAAAATCATTTAAAAATTGGATAGATACACATAAATTACCTTAAAAGTAGGGGCCCAAAATAAAAATTGAAATTTTTTGGGACTAAAAAGTTAAGAAAATTTTTATAGAGACTAAAAGTAAATGTTGATATTTTATATAAACTGAAAACTTATTTATCCCACAAAATTATTACCCAAAAACGTCGTATAATATTTTACTATATTATGGGAACATGTTACTTCAAGAGTTACTCTAATTAAAGTATTTATATATAATATTGAGTAAACAAAATTGTTAAATAAAAAAGTTAAATAAGTTTTTAGATTTTATAAAATCTTACTATTTTATTTGGTTTAATTGGAGTTTTGATCCATATATTGTTACCAATTAATGGAGTTGGTCCCCTATTGTAAAACTCGACAATTTTGGTCACTCTTTCAGATTTTTGAACTAAAAAATGACAATTTGACATATTTTAAATGACGTGATATACAATTCTATTATATAGAACCATCTAAATGCATTAATGATTCTTACGTCATTAATTAAATTAAAAATATGAAAAAATTCTGAAGTTGAAAGCTAAGTTTTTACGGTGTTTTATTTCAATTTCATGAGTGTTAATTATTCTACATCATTGTATCATATGTCATGTTATTTAAAATATTTCACTTCATCATTTAAAATATTTCACTTCATCATTTAAAATATTTCACTTCATCATTGTATCATAGTCTTTATAAAAAATTTCGTCAACTTTTAGTCCCTAAAATTTTTCATTTTTATTTTTGATCTCTAATTTTAAATCAACTCTTGTCTATGATTTGATTTTTTGAATAATTTTTTGTAATAATGCTTAGAACATATTTAGCAACTTGTTGACAAAAATTTATAATTTTGTTAACAAATGATGAATTAAATTTGAAATATTAACCTTTTATTGCTTAAAATTTGATATTTAATTTTTTGGTTGTTAAAAAAATTAAATTTTTGTAAGAAAATTTCTTATAATGTTCTAAATATTACTAAAAAAATTAATCAAAAATTCGTAAAATACATAATAGTTCATTTAAAATCAATGACCAAAAATGAAAACCAAAATTTTAAAAAATTATAAGTTGAAAATAAAATTATGAAGAGTAAAAACTTATTTAAAAAATAATAGAGCGTTAAATGGTTATGAATAGTCACTTTCACTCCACTTAGGTTGAATTTAGTTTGTTATCTTCACCGTCATGTTGCTTGTTGATTTTGGAATGAGATAAATAAAAAGTATTAAAAAGTAGGAGCGTTTTTGTTTGGTGAAGCAAAAGGAGGAGCTTAGCATCGGAAACAAAGTTAATTTACATAGAAAAAGACGTTGGTGGCAAAGCATGAGTATTGAGCATGTAGCATTGTAAAAAGAGAATAGATGACATCAAAGAAAAAAGGGAAGGAACCAGCTGGCAGCCTAGCCCACATACACACACACACACACACACAAAAAGCATCTCTTTCTTTAATTTTTATAACTTATATACTTACACACCTTCGTCACATTTAGACATATGGATGGCCCTTTTTGAGGAAGTTTCTTTGTATGGTTACAAAAGTTTAGGTTGAGAAAAAAGAGAAATAGTTTTGCAATTCACGAATCTGCGAAAGCTACTTTCATTTCTCCCTCGCCACAACCCACTTTGCCATTTCTATTTTTTGTTTTTAATAGAACTTATTTGCCATTTCTACTACTTAACAATAAAGTCTAATACCATTTCATTCCTCTATCATTGGATAGGACAACTCCATCTATCATATTCATATTAATATTAGTATAATTCATTAATTAATGAATCATCCAACCCGCCCAATTGGCAATATGATTGTCAAACTCAATTAAAAATTGTGAAGCATGTATAGTAGTAGACACATGAAACACGCCAATTTAAATTAAATTAATTATAGAATGAGAAAACTACTATTTTTAATTTTAAATTGTAGTTCATATCTCAATTTGTGATGTCAAATTTACGAAATATTAAATTTTTCTCTCGAATTGTTTAACGTCAAACAAAATACTTCTTGAACGTCCTAACTCGTAGGTAAGAAGCTCCATAAAATAGTTGATAGAATGAATATTTTGTCATACTTTAAATAATTTGATATTTCACAAATTTGAGATCCCAAATTTTCTAACACTTACAATTTTAAGACTCAAAATAGTGATTTATTCATTATAGAGTAATACAAAGCCACTTAGGAGGATTCATTAGATTATAAGGTGGGAGAGAGAACCAAGTAATTCCATTAAAAAAAACAAAGAGGTCCAAGTATTTTTTTTTTTGAAGTTTTTATATTCGTTCATCCTTATAAAATCGACTTTGAAGGTGAGGTGTGTCAACATAATTGGACTTAGTGTGTATATATAACATGTGGATGGTTGATCGTTAAGCTCTAATACCATTTTAGATTTTTATATCGAACTTAATTCATTTTTACACAGCTAATTTGTAAGAGGATGTCAATCTTTATAAACTATTATTATATAGAGTTTTATCTATTTTCAATGTGAGACTTTGATTTTTCCAATATATTTTTTGTTTTTAAAGTAAAGATGAGATAAGAAATAATGATTAATGCAATTCAACCTTGAAATCAACTCTTTTCTTCTTCATAGATTGAAGAGTCCTGGTCTAGGATTTTTTTTCTCTTTTTCGAATCACCTTCTAAATCATTTTTTTTATCCTTTTATATAAATAAGTGGTTATAAATTAGATTTGGTTTTGCTTTCATGTTTTGTTCGTGATTTATTCGTCTAAATGCGATTTTGTTTTGTTCGTCATTTTAATGTGGCAATTTTTATTTTGTTGCAGTAGTTCATTTGGTTTAGATTAACATATTAGATTCAATTCATTACAAATCAAATCAATGATTTTGACGCAAGCTTTCTCGAAACTCTAAGTTTGTCACATTTGTAAGCATTTTACCATTTTTTACTATTAACTTGAATGTTATGAGTTTGTTCACAAATTCATTCTTTTTGTTTTCATAACTTTAAATTTGGCATGGATCGATGTAATTTATCAATTTGAATGAAAAATATAGTTTTTTAGTTAAAAACAAACTTGCAGTCATGGATGGTAATCGGATACCCATTAATATACATGTGATCAATTAACATATCATTATAACTTTATTTGTCTCATAAAAAAGTCTCATTTGCTTTTTTTTTTTATTTAAATAATTGTCACTTTAGAATACAAATGTAACGTTTGTTTCACTAATATACTCTTATTTATTGAATTTCACTTCAAGTAACTAATTCACTAATTATAATTAATAAAAATGATTTAGTAAATAATAACTAATTTTATCATTAAAATAAATTCAATTAATTATTTCTTTAAGAACCACACACAATACAAATACAAATGTGACATTTAATTTAATTTAAGATTGAAGAAATAATAAATTTTTGTGATGAAACAAGCAATTTATTCAATAGGTGATTCCTCTTGCAACTACTGCCACCTACATCTACATGATCCACTATGTATGTATAATGTCTCAAATAATCGTTAATGAATTTAATAGAAATGTATTATTAGTGTAAAATAATACATATTGATATTTAATTACGACTTGTAACTACAAATCAAAGATAATGGTACAATTTTAATTAAATTATTATTAAATGTAAATATAAAACTATTTTATACATTTACTTTGCATGTTCCTTTTTGTTTTCAACGAATATGTTTCTTTTCCAATTATTAATTAGTGAAAGAACATTTTAGAAAGAAGTTCAAACAAGAGATTCATTAAAAATAAAAAACAATAGACAACTTTTTTTTTCAACAAACATGTCTATTTTCCAATTATTAATTAGTCATGTTTAAATCATAAAAATTAGATTATTTATACGTGTAATATGTCACACATCTTATTATAATTGTTATTATATTATATTTGAATAAATTGTTTTCAGAGGCAGTGAAATAGCTGCTATCTTATTCCTTTATCTTTTGCAAAGTGTGGCTTCCCAGGTTGACAAACAAATAGAGTACTTTGGCTTCAAACTGAAGGAACCTCCTAATTTCAAGTGACCAATCATTAAAGCGAATGACCATTCTCCATCTCAAGGCACATCTCTATGCGTCCAACATTTAAATTGATAATAAATTAACAAATAAGAATTGATAGCACGGTCAACGTTGAAATCTATTAGCTTTACGTGTCTCTTTTCAACTACTCCACACATTTTTTCAATTTTATCTAAAATATAATTTAAATTTATTAAATTATCACTTAAATGTTGAAAATTTAGCTATTAATATTAAATATTTTTTATTAAAGTAATAGTATATTATAAATACTAACATTAAATGAATTAAAAATAATTAATTTTTACTTACATTGATGATCAAGATTCGTGATCATTTTTATTTAATAGTGACTAAGGGAAATTTGTCCTTATATATAATATCTCATTTATTAAATAACATAAATTAAGAAAAGTAATTATAGTATTAAATTTGTTCACAACTTAAAATGTTTTTATTAATTTATCTTTGAAGCGAGAGAATTAGTTTATGACATTATTGTAGTACTTATTACATGTTGCAAAAAAAAAAAGTGTAACATAAATAAAGATAAATTAGTAAAAAAATAATAAAATACAGTTAAAAAATTTATAGGAATCCTATATAAAGGGAAGAAATATCAAGAGCATATCATATTTAGAGATAGATGTAATAATAAAATACTACATCCTTTGGTTCTAAAACTTTGTTCATTGGACTTTGGTATTTGTTGTCTTCTTTATTTCAAACAATAAATTTACTACTTCATTTGATCTCGAATGGAGTGTATAAACAAATAAATTTCCCCTTCTTTTAAGAAAATAATTGATTCCATTTAATTTATTCAACAGTGGACTGATACATGTCGATCTAATGAAGATCAAATGTCTACACCTTAATAAGATTGATGAAATATCTATGTTTTAACATGTTTGATACTTGATGGACTGTGGATTGGTACAAATCTACCTAATGGAGAACAATCGTCTACGCTTTATCAGGCTTCATGATTGGTGGATTGTGGATTGGTATGGATGACCATGCGTCGCCTCTACTAACTTAGCTCAACTAGTCAGGTCGAACTTAACTTTAACTTGACCGTTCTAGTCATGTTTAGCTCAGCTCAACTAGTCAAGTCCTACTCAACACCAGCTCGACTGTTCAGGTCATGTTGAGCCCCACCTTAACCACTCAGGTCCTACTCAACATCAGCACCACCATTTAGGTTATGCCAAGTTCAACTTCATAACTTAGGTGCTTCAAAGAAGATAAAACAAATTAAATTTCTAATAAAGGCTTGTTTTTTTTTATATATATTTTACTTGGCTAAAAGGTGTTTAAGGCCCAAAATATTGAGTTAAAAAATTGTCAAAGTTCACAAAAAAATAAATACAAAAAATTATAATAACATACCAGTGTTAAAAAAACCTATAAAAGTTTGGGGGACAATCTGGTTCCCTCCAAGCTTAGTCTCTGTGTGTATCTAATTAAGGGCAAGTGCCCCCTAGGTTGTTTATTTTACTGTCAATCACTAAGTAATTTTGTTTTCGCCTCCACTAAAAAAACTAAGTATTGTCCTCATTAAAAGTTATTAAATAATTTTATTTGTAAAATGTCAAATTCATATAATATAAGAGATAAATTTTAAAAGATTGTGTTTGGTGACACACATAAATAGAAAATTGATATTATTGAAAATGAAAAAAGACATGAAGAGAGATATAATTAATAGATATTTCAATTTTTTTTAATATAAAATAGTAGTATAATTTTTGCCGTCTCAATTTTTTACTTAACGATATAATTATTTTATCACTTATATTTTAATTTATTGTATGTATATATTTTTGAATATTATAGTACATAATATTGTATGCATTAATGGAATTTTTTGAATTCTGTCAGTGGTCGTAAGTTATGATAGGATTGTAATTGTGGATATGTGTTGGGTGTTTAGGAGAGGGAGAGTGATAGAGGAATTGTCCCATAATGTGCATTATGAGATACAAACCGTGAGAACAAGAAGATTTAGGAGATCTTGAAATGGGGCATCACTTGAAGGTACCATATTTGTCAGCTTCCCTTAATCCTACGTGAGTACTCGTCGTTTTGGTGGCAACTGGGTCCCTTGCCTTTTATTCTATCACCCAACTTTCCCTTTGTCATAATCATTATTTCATTTAAGCTCATTTTAAATTAATATATATTATTTTTTACTGATTAGATTAAATTAATATTATATTGACGAAGAAAATTCAATTCATATTTGATTTGCGCAAATAAAAACTATACGCAACAACCCAAGTTTTCTAGCCCGATTGGGTTGTACTACTGGTGAAAACATGCCAGGTCTATAAGTAACTAATTTTTTTGGATATATTCTTTAGTAGGAGCTAGGAAGTCTCTTTCCAACATGAAATTCTCCTCCCAAACTACTATAGTTGTTTTTTCCCCTCCACCGGTTCCCTCTGTCAAAGATAATGTTATACAACGTGCGTTTGGATATTAAATACGTATCTATTAAACATAACTTCGTTGGTAATTATTAAAATTTTCTATTAGAACATGTTAAGTCTTTATATTTTTTTATCAAAAATATACTAAGTATGTACTTCCTTCGGTCACTGTTATAAACAAACAAAACTACTTTCACGGATATTAAGAAATATAGTTAAATGCAATTAATTTTCTAGATTTCATGTAAAACAAAAGTCAAATTTACTAAAATTGTTCATTTTTAAGGTTGAACACTCAACTATCAACACAAAATGTGTTAAAATAATTGAAAGGTGTATTAGTAATAGTAACATTAAATGATTCAAAATCAGACATCTTTTGCTTATAATAGTGATCAAGATTTAAGTATTTTTTTGTTTATAATAATGACCAAATGAAATATTTGTCTAATATATAGTAGTAATTTATATTTTGTCTAAATTGAGTTGACACATTTCAAATTTTGTAGTTAACAACAGCAACAAAAATCTTATAGTATATATCACTTCATTAATCTTTATGGTTTTTTTTAATAGATTGTCGTATATTTTTCTTGTACACATTTTGCATTTAGTAATTTGAGAGCTCTCATTTTGACATACACTCATTACTATAGAATGAATTTGCAGGTCTCATTTTCACATTCCTAAACCACCCAAGCTAGGTTTTCACCATCTTTTCTTTAATAAATGCTACCCCAACTCTCTCTAATATTGTCATAATCTTATCTCATTTAGTCTTTCTGCACATCCAACACAACATTCTCATCTCCACTACACTTATTTTATTTTCCATGTTGGTTTTTTTACTGCTCGACACTATGTCCCGTACAACATTTTTTGTCAATATAGTCTACGATAAAAAATTTCCTTCTATTTGACTAGTCCTTCATATTATCACACAATACCTAAGGCACCCCTCCATTTCAATCACCCAACTTTTTTTTATTAAAAACGATATTCATTCATTTAAATTGGTAGAAATTCTATCAATTTATAACAATACAATTCAAACCCTCTAAAATTGAAAATGATGAATTTGCAAACAAACTCACAATACTCATATTAATAGAATAAAATGATAAAAATGCCTACAAATATGGCAAAACATGCAAACAAAATAAAATTGAAATGTCAGGTATACATATGTCTCTAGAGTTGTGAGTTGACGATATTAAAGTCACTGAGTGAAACTGCATTGGATCGAAGTTGATTTATCAATCTGAACTAAATGAACACTACAACAAGATTAGAAACGAAAACAACAACACACCAAGATGATGAACAAAACGTCACACTAAGATGACGAAATCACCACAACAACAAAACAAGAAAAAAAACTAACTATGGGTGGAAATCACTTATTAATATAAAAGAATAAATAAAATGATTTAGAGGAGTGATTCTGGATCAAAATTTGGTCATAAATCACCCTTCTTCGGTGAAGAAAATTTGACTAAAATAATAGGGAGCTAGCTAGTTTTGATGGATGCAATGCGACTCTACTAACTTTCGTATATCTAAAGGATTGATAGATTACTGTTATCTATCAATTATATTCGAAATCAACACTCATGGGGAAAATTGCGTTTAGGTGAGAGCTTCAACCACCCAAACTAAGTTATACACTTTACATCTCCTTTTCTATATATATATATATATATATATATATATATATATATATATATATATATATATATATATGTTTTTTTAAACTAGGGGTGTATAAAAGATGAGTTAGGTCGGGTTTGATGTCCTTTACCCGGTCCCAATATTTGATCGGGCCCATTTTTAGGCCCTAACTTGTCCATTAACCCGACCAAACCCGATTAGTTACGGGTTCAATAAAGACGGAACGAAATAAGACAAAACCAGGTTGATCCCAAAACGAGTTGCCAACTAGTAATTCTTGAGAATTTTTTAAGAAAATAAAAATTAAAATAACTCAAAGCAAGCCACCCACGGTTACTATTTCTCAATTCATTCAAAAGTAGTAACTCATAACATTGTTATACAAAATACAAATTATTTCATCAAAACAAGTAGCCTACTACCTACTAGACCCATATATCTTTCACCACCTAATAGTCTTACTCTTTAATCAAGAGTAGTATTAAAACAATATTTTTTATAATAATAATAATAATAATCAGGAAGAAAATGATGCACGGAGGAGAAGAAAAATGAATACGCAGTTGAAGGGAGGAGAAAGTATGTAGGGAAGAGGAAATTTTTTCAAACCCTAAGTAAAGTTAGTGCAGTGGGATCAATAATAAGATAAAATAAAAATAAATAAGGTAAAAAAGTAAATAAATAAAAATACAACATGTTTACTCAATAAAAGTCAAACATATCATTATGATAATAGACTTTCTCTCTTTCCTTTCCCCCCGAGCAATATCGAAGGTTTCAACTAGAACACAAAAGATATATGATTGACACTTTTACTCACCCAACAATTGTAGAAGAGGGAAAATGGTTAACGGCCCTAAGTCACATAGTTCATTGATAAAGAAGTCATAGGCTATAAATAAGACACTTATAAACAATCACCGGGACCATTACAACGTAGACTATCAAACATAAAAAAGTAAGAATGCAACACATTAAAGAGTATTATGTACAAGGTAATTTTTAGCGCCAACAAATCTATTTTGAACTTATGAAATCCCGTACAAACCAACTGATCAATGCATTTTGCACATGTTTCTAACTTTATACTGTGACATTTTGAAAACTATTTATAGCCTAGAATAGTTTCTTTAGCATGTTTCTAAACTTTGGGTCGTAATTGAGTTTTAATGTTATTATTTGCATATTGATCCTTGCTCGCTCTGCAGACCATAACTTGAGCTTTGGATATCGGATTGACACATGCCAATAGGCGTTAGAAAGCTAAAAATCAGAGTTACAACTTTTATGTTCACACAAAAGCCCAATTCCGAACTTTTATGTTATTATTTGCATCCAAGATTTCAGCAAGATAGCTTTTTCGCTGTCGAATTTGCTACAAAAAGATGTCACTTTCACCTTTGATGAGAAACGCAAGAAGGCGTTTCATTGCTTAAAGATCGCGTTGACTTTAGCCATCCAACTAGACCATCCCCTTTGAAATTATGTGTGATGTAGTGGGAGCAGTCCTTGTGCAAAAGGTCGGTAGGGTTTTCCATGTTACTTATTATGCTTCTAGGACTTTAGATTATGCACAAGCTAATTATGCTACCACTGAAAAGGAACTTTTAGTTATTGTTTTTGCTCTTGATAAGTTTAGATCGTATTTGCTAGGTTCCAAGATGGTTTTTTTTACTGACCATGCAACTTTGAAGTTCTTGTTGAAGAAACTAGAAGCAAAACTTAGATTGATTCAGTAGATGTTGTTGCTCCAAGAATTTGATTTGGGGATTAAAGATAAAAGTGGAGCTGAGAATCTGGTGGTAGATCACTTGAGCAGAATAGAAATGGATGAGGACCTCACCCCCATTCAGGATGACTTACCTAATGAGCAAGTGTTACAATTGTGTGAGGTAACTTCTTGGTTTGCTAATTTAGTTAATTATCTAGTTGTTGGAGTTCTTCATGCAGATGCATCTAGAGCACAAATGCACAAACTCAAAAGTGATGTCAAATATTATGTGTGGGATGATTCATATTGGTGGATATTTTGTAGTGACTAGATGATTAGGCGATGTGTCTCCCACTATGAGGCTCAATCCATTCTTCATTTGTGTCATGCCTCTCAGGTAGGGGGACATTTTGGTCCTCAATGGACAGCAAGAAAAGTCTTAGACTCAGGTTTATTTTGGCCCACTTTGTTTAAGGATACTTTTGAGACTTACTGAACTTGTGAACAGTGCCAAATAGCAGGAACAACAATCACTCGTATGAGTGAGATACCTCAACAACCATATATTTTCCGTGAAGTATTTGATGTGTGGGGCATTGACTTTATGGGCCATTTCTCTATATCTTTTGGTTTTGTCTACATTTTACTTGTTGATTATGTTTCGAACTAGGTGGAAGCAATACCGACTAGGACTAATGATTCTAAAGTTGTTACAAGTTTTGTCAGATCAAATATTTTCTGCAGTTTTAGAATACCCCTAGCCATCATAAGTGATCAAGGCACTCATTTTTGCACCGCACCATGGAAGCTTTGCTTCGGAAGTATGGGTTGTGCATAGATTTTCTACACCTTATCATCCCAAGACTAATGGGCAAGTTGAAGTCTCATACAGGAAAATCAAATAGATTTTAGAAAAAATGGTGCAACCAAACAGGAAGGACTGGAGCCGTTGGCTAGAAGAAGCTCTTTGGGCTCATAGAACAACCTACAAAACACCAATATGGATGTTCCCTTATCGGCTTGTGTTTGGTAAGGCATGCCACCTCCTAGTGGAAATAGAGTGTCGTGCTTATTGGGTGGTCAAGAGTTGTAACCTTGAGATGGAGAAAACAGGTTTTGAGAGAAAGCTTCAATTGCAATAACTTGAAGAGCTTAGGCTAGAAGCCTATGAGCACTCCTGGATCTATAAGGAGAAAATTAAGCACTTTCATGCTATTCCATGAGAGCTATGTGCTTGAAGATGCTACCATAGAAGAACTCTTTTTTGAAAAAGTCCACCTACACTGCAGTTTGAACAAGGAGTTCCCTTTCCTTACTCTTATTTTATATTTGTTACTTTCATTTAGGATAATGTCTAATTTAAGTGTTGGGGTATCATTTAGGATTTTATTTGTTGTATGATTTTCTTTTATTCAAAATACAATATATATATATATATACAAAAAAAATGTGCATTGCGCTGTATGTTTTATACAAGTCTGATTTTAAAATAGAACAGATCGAACAAATTTCAAAACAGAACAGATTTATCATCTAAAATTTTTATATGATTTATCAGGTAACAATTTATCAGTTTTAGAGACAATAACAAATAATAAATACAGTAGCTGAGACAACGCACTCAGTAAAAATGGGCGCAAAGTAGAGGAGAGGAAGGTTCGTAATAGGGTTCGAAGGGACACAACGTATTAAATATGTTTTTATTTATTTATTTATCAAGTATATATAACTTGAACTGTTTGTAATTTTACAACGCTTTTTCCATAAGCACTATAAAAGGATTTTAAAAATTAAATTTTAAAACATTTATAGAGTTTACAACGCTTGTATAAAAAGTGTTGTAAATATAGTGTGAGAGCGCTATATTTTACAGCGCTTTTGTAAAAATGCTCTAAAAATATTGTAAACATTATATGAGAATGCTATATTTTACAACGTTTTTACGCGAAATGCTTTAAAAACGCCATAAACATTATGTGAAATCGTTATGACCCTACAACAGCGTTTTTTCTAAAACGTTTGTCATTGAAGTGTCGTTGTATTTTCCGTTAATTTTTAAATATTATACAACAGTGTTTTTAGTTATTAAGCACTTTAAAATGTATGCTGTAAAAGACAATTTTTAGCGTAGTGTAGTTTTATCATTTATATTTATGTGTATGTCATAGTTTTTTATGCATGTAGCGTTAATAAGAATATAAGTATATATGGCAATTTGTATATGGTTAGTCGATTTCAGCGTGATATAGACCCTTAAGTTATTGAAAAGCTAACAGAATATTTTAATTGATTTGAAAATGATATAGCAAATGTATGCTTGTTAACGTTCACGGCTCTTTAGAGAGATACTAGTATATGGTATAAAAACTCATAAATAATATTCAATGATAACTTTTGAGAATACAATTAATCAATGACATGTCATATAAAGAATATTAAGCAAGTTTAAATTAACAGTTTAACGAAATATAAAATAATTTTGTATCGATATTCAACAAGAAATTACAATATGACGACGTAAATTTATTTTATAACTTCAATTTAAAATTTACTAATAAGCACTGCATTCTAATTTGACATCAGTGTAAATTAAAAAATTTACATTGACGTGAATATCTTATTTTTTTAAAAGTTAACCCAAATTTTCATTATTTACTATTACATTTAAAATTACAACCTTGCCTAAAGTATAGTCATAGAAAAAATAATTATTTATATTATGAATTAATAATATATTTTATTTAATTACAAAATTTATATAAAACATCTTTGGTCCACATTTAATAAAATATAATTTTTTTAACATTAAATTAATAGTGATAAATAAAAATAATGTTTTTTGAATGAAATAATAGTGATGTATAATAAAATGAAGTTTGTATACGGGGCACGAGGTGACATACTAATAATAATAAATTATAAGAGAGAATATGAAGGTCGTAAAAGTAAGTGATTTTGTAAAGGTGGGGGGAAAGGAAAGAATCGGAGAGAAAGCTAAGGGATGAAAAGGGAAGGATGAGTGAGTATGAAGTTAAGAGCAACAAAAAGAGGTTGAGTTTTTTGGTACAAATAAGAAATGAAATGTAGTGTTGCCTGTGTTTAAGGGAACGTTGTTGCGTTGCAAAATTGAAATTTACAAAAAAAGGCATTAGTACTGTGCCGTGCTCTATCAACCAAACAAACTCAATTGTTCCCCGTAAAGTGATATAAATATCACAGGGTTAGTTACGTACTTTCTCATCCATATAAAAATATCGACACTGTTCATCATTTAATACTTATACTACAGCTGTACTCTTACATAATATTTAAAAAAAATATTTAGATAAATAAAAGTGATTAGTACAAAATTCAGTGGCAGAGAAGGGTTGGTATTATTTAGTTATTTATTTGATTAAGGTGCAGTGTTTATATATATGATTTGATTTCACTTGGAAGAGTTAAAGAAAGAATAGTTTGGAGAAAACGTCAAAGTAAAAGCTAAGGGGGGGGGGGG
>JBBPBO010001986.1:265906-303146 GCA_037974295.1 Cicer cuneatum
GGGGGGGGGGGGGGTTGAGTATGGTTTACGCCAAATGTGTCGTTTTATTCTTCTTCTTCCTTGGTTTCGTGTGAGACAGAGAGAGAGAGAGAGAGAGAGTGAGTGAGTGAGTGAGTAACTCATTCATTCATTCATTACTATAAATTAAGGAAACCACACTGCACTCTTCTCCGTACCTTTTTCCTTTCTTTTATTCTTTATTAGAAATAAACATTGAAATCAATCAAAGTAATAAAGATGAATTTTGTGATGAAGAAGAAGAAGAATGGAGAAGTGAGATTACCACCAGGATTCCGTTTCCATCCAACAGATGAAGAACTTGTTGTACAATACTTGAAGCGTAAGGTCTTCTCTTTCCCTTTACCAGCTTCCATCATTCCTGAACTTCATCATCTTTCAAACTCTGATCCTTGGGATTTACCAGGTAACTTTACTCTTTACTCTTTACTCTTTACTCTTTACTCTTTAATAATTTTTTTAAATCATCATTAATTTTACTAACAATAATGTGTGTTTGTTTGATTAGGTGATTTGGAAGAAGAGAGGTACTTTTTCAGCACTAAAGAGGCAAAATATCCTAATGGAAACAGATCCAACAGAGCAACAAACTCTGGTTACTGGAAAGCAACAGGATTGGACAAACAAATCCTAAATTCAAATGTTGTTGTTGGGATGAAAAAGACTCTTGTTTTTTACAAAGGCAAACCACCTCACGGTTCAAGAACTGATTGGATCATGCATGAATATCGCCTCACTAATAATTCATCCTCTCTGCAGGTTCGTTAATTTAATTTATATTTGCTTTCTTTATAATTAATAAATAAATAATTATGTTGTGTTGTGTTGTGTTGTATTGCAGAAAGAAAATTGGGTTGTGTGTCGCATATTTCTGAAGAGAAGAGGTGGTACTAAAAATGGAGGAGGAGGAGGAGGAGGAGGAGAGAACACAGTAACAGTTAGAGAGAAACCCAAGAAAGTGAAGAACTCAAAGGAGGTCGTTTTCTATGACTTTTTGTCATCCCCAATTTTATCAGCAACAAGTGGAATCACAGATGAACACAATGAAAATGAACATGAAGACAGCAGTAGCTCCTTCCCTTCATTAACAAATAATTAATTTACAATCCAATCAATTTCATGCTTTTTGTCTTTTATTATTATTAATTAGGTGTATGTATGTATGTATGTATGCAATGTAATTATCTCAAAAATGAGGCCGGCGTTAATTCAGATAACAAGAGTAGTCTGATCTCATTATTAGAGCTCTCAAACTCAAGAGTGCACTACTACTTACTACTTACTAATTACTTACTGCTATGTAATTGTAATGTTGTTAATGTCATGGAATGGAAATTCTTTATTTTCCAATGCCTAATTTATTTACCCCCAAACTAATTCTATTTTGTTAGGTGTTTTCTTTCACACAACATTACAATATGCTTGCTTCTGTATTATTATTATATTGTGCAACCATAAAACAAACACCAATTTGGAGGATCGACATCGCACTACACTTAATGCTCTTCTTTCTTTCTTTCTTTTATTAAGGAAAAAACAACATGCTTTTTTTGGGTCAACATACAGAACCTAATTCCTCAAACATTGATTCTTGCCACTTTAATTTTAAACAACTTCTTAATTTTATAATAATAAGAATTCATTCATTGATATTTTTATAATATCTGTCATCACTTACTTACAATTTGGAAAATGTGAAAAGCCAACCTAGTACAGTACAACTTCAGAAGAAAAAAAATAACAATTTTTTTTTTATGCACACAGACATCTTTTGGTGGAATTTTAATCCTATATTTAACTGAATATTAGGTTGAGCAGTAGATGAAGAATGTTGGTCGAGAGAAACAGAGATGAATAATTACATTTTTAGACTAACCTGATTACAAGTACAAAGCCATACACATACATTAATTTTAATTTTATTAAAAGTTTATATTTAATTTTAAAATATAGATGGTACCTTTTTTTTCCTTCCACAAATTGACATTCAGTTATAAACTTTATAAGCATTCAATATTTTAGTGAGGGACCCTTCTAAAAATTGATCCGTCACCCCATCAAGACTTCCACCAAGTACTAGGAGGATTTTTTTCCCATCATCACAATTCACAAGCATAGAGCTATTCATCTCTTGTTTTAATTGAGTGATTTTTTAATTTAGTTATTTTGAAAATAACGATAAGAAAATGTTTTTTTATTAATATAAATTTAATTTATAGAATACTAAACAACGTAAAATTGATATAAAGAATTTGTCTAAATTCTCCAAAACCATCAAAAGTCATTTTCCAATATATAATTTTTAGTTCTCCCAAAATAAGATATTTTGTATTATAAATAAAAATAAATATTTTAAAATATAAAATATAAATAGACCATAAGATTTAGTAATACACGATGACTTAAAAACAACTTCCGTGATACCAAGCTAAATTTGGATGAAATTCGAGTCGCTGAGTTCACAAGGATGCGTATCTTACACCATATCTTACTTTTTTGGCTTCTAATCCTTAATGGATGCAATTCGATTTTTTTCAATTTGGCCAATCACCAAAATTGACTTTCCTTAAAAATACAATTGCTTGTCTAACAAATAACACTCCCTACCGCTCAATAATTCAAATGTTTTCCCTTTGTCAAGCCACGTAACAATAACTTGTCAAAGGTGTGGTAACAATAACATATAATTGAAATGAAAATTGAGTTAAACCAAACAATGGGCAATATTAAAATTTCCAAACAAGTGACTAAATGCTTCGGACATAGATACTCTTAATATATTTTCTTATTGTTGAGGTTTTTATACATCCTGATATTAGATACAATAATAATTACACTAGTTAGTTTAGTTAATTAACTAATTTATTAGACTGATTAATTTTTAATTAAATTAGTTAAGTATTTTTTCGACTAAATAAGTTTAACTGTAATTTTTCATGTAACAACAATTATTTTATTATTTAATATATTTCTATTTACTTTTCTATAGTCTATAATTTCTATCTAAAATTGTAATATCTGCCCCACTTTAAATACAATCAAATTCTAATAATACATAAGCTATATTTCCTTCTTCTAAAATTTGGCCTGTGTTATTCATACAACTTGGAGTTGACTAGCCACAACACAAATCAAATTATTCAATTTGCACTTTTTAGACGAAAGAAAATTGAATAATGGAAAAAAATATGCAATTTGCAGATTAAATAGAGCATGGTGTTGTCATCTCCAATTAAAAAATGTATTGACTCATAAAATAATAATGCTTCTCTCTCAATTATTGTGTGCATGTATACAAAAATTAAAAATTTTAACAGTAAAACACATCATTTAAAAGCACTTTAGTCAGATTCTCTGAAGAATAAAAAATAAACTATGCAACGAGGCCATACAACAAACCATGCCAAGTGGATGCAAGGAAAAGCAGGGACGGCATAAATAAATCTTGATTCTAATGATATATTAAGTTTAATTGCTAACAAAATAATTAAGTTTAATTGAACACAACCAACAGCTGAGGTATTCATATAAAGCGAATTAAGGACATTCAAATCCACATCAGCTAAATTTCTCGATTAAGTCGAACTTTAGGAAAAATTATGTTAAGAAAATCACATCTAGAAAGCTTAAGAGGGAAAAGTCTAAAAGTATTTTGCATTGAAAACGGTAAAATGATACAAAATGAGGAAAGTGAAAATACAAGATCACAAGAACACTCTTACACCGAAAACTCCTAACAAACCTGGAACTAACTAGCTTATTTTTAATAGATTATTTTTTTTATTTTAAAATAAATGGTAAATTTCATCGTAATTATCTCACACAACTTTAAAAATAAGGGCTAATAATTTGGAAAGTGCTATTAGCTTTCATTTTAAATTAATTAAGTCAACTTAATGCGGAAAACGGTAAAAGACCTTATTTATAGAGCCACACCTAGAGAAAACATGAATCAGCCAATTAAAGTGTAATTGTAGTTGGTAAATACTACTCATTCTACTCTAATAAAATGAATCAGAAAGTTATGTATTTGATCTTTCAAAGTAAAAGATGTGATTGGATTTCATTCCAAAACTTAGTATAACGAAAAAATCAACAATATTGTCAAATAAAGATAATTCATTAAACGGGAGAATTGAGTGAAAGTTAAGCATTTGAATTTAATTAGCCGAATACATTGTAGCAATTAAAATTGAAAACAAAAAACAGTCTTACGAAGTTAAGGAGACAAAGTATAATTAAATTAAATAAATATTATAAAAAAAATGAAATAATTGTGATAGTGGCTTAGAACAATTTAATGAGGCTGTTAGAGTTCTTCACGTCATATTTTCTACTATTAAGTTTCATTTTCATGAAGGAAATAAAAGATGAGAGAGGTATGTGAATGTGAATTGTTGACTTCAAAAAACACTCTTGTCAATCACGTGGACAGCCTATCATGGTAGACCATACATGTATATTAATATGACCCACTTGCTCCACCCTAGGCTCACCTGATCAGATCAATCACATAAATAAATTAGCCATGCTCTTCCAAAAATAAAAATGCCTTGCAAAAAAGGGTATCATCCATCAACTTTGACCAGTTCCAAAACCAACCGACTTTTAAAATGCTGTTTGTCTGGACGGAGCTTAGTCTACAAGGGTTGCTTAGTATCCGTGCTACAAAGACTTGTCATTTTTGTATTTCTTTCGCATTCATATGATATAAGCTAATGAAATTATCTTTTCATTTCGGCCCCAGTAGAAAATGAAAGGGTTGAACCTGTGGCAGTTCTTTCTCATAATAAGATATTTCAGATTCACAAATTATCCAAAAGCACACACCTATACCACACAAATTTAATAACTTTTTGTTATACATCCAAATTGATGTTAAGAGGTGAAGAAAACCGTGGCCAAAAGATAATCAAATTTCTCAGTCTAGAATAATAATAGACAGTTTCTATTTCTATAATAATTGAGTCAAATATAACCCTTAGTTGATGGGCTGACAAAAGAGCAAGATGACACCTAGTCCCGGAACAGCAATGGAACAACAATGTAACCGTGTAATGTAATGTAATGTAATGCGTGTAGAGTGAAAATGCATCAGGCATCAAGGTGTTCTCCATTTTTCTGTATTAAGTAAATTGAGAGAATTTCAGGTAGCTAAGAGGATTTTAGGAAGGTGCTGAAATGGAGATAAAGGGATTTGAGAAAAGAGGTTGAGGATGCATCAACAAAGGTTACATACATTTCATACAAATAGATAAACTAAATTCACGCTAAAATAACTGTAATACACATTGCAACAATCACAATGCTAGCGACTGTGGTAGTAATATATGCAACCACAATTTAAAACTACTACCTGGCTTCTCAAAAATAGGCAAGAGGCTATGCGCAAAAAACATGATCGATAGTAATCCTTACACAGGAAATATCATGCAGTTCAAGTTCTAAAATGCTGTAATGGATTTGCAGCTTATGCACCCTAAAAAGGTTACAACTTACAATGCAGTTTAGGTAAGAAAGTGAACACCAGTGGCTAATTGAAGCATCCTTCTACAGTGTTTCAACTGTTTCAGCAAAAATTAATATAGAATTCCAAACCCTAAATGCCGATGGAACAACCTTCCAGTGGGCACACTTCAACTTAGCTACTAGCTTTGCTGGCACTGCCGGAAGAACTTACTGAAGGAGATGGTTCAGAACATGCCCTGAGGACAGCTTCATTCTTCCATAAACAAAAAACAAAAATGCACCATAACATTAGCCATTAACAGTCACAATTATTGTTCTATCGTTGGGAACAATGAATACATGAACAAAAATTAGTGAGTATAGATGAAAGGAAAAAAGGCAAGCAGTTGTGCCAAGCAATTATTTGGAAACAATATGTAATTTCTGTTATGTTTCCAATTATGTAGATGTGCTTGTTGAAATAAAGGAAATGGCTCATCCACCACAGCTGATAAAGCAACAAATCAACATTCCTAAACATTTTCTCTAGGTATGATGACCACCTATTTAATTAACGTTACAGAATGCTGAGCTAGTATAGCAAATAAGCAGAAGAATCTAAATAAGAGAAATTGTGTTGGGGAGGAGGTATTATTCAAATACCTGCCAAACACGGAGAAGACGTTTCTTGGCATTGGCTTTACGAGTGGTTGTGAGCTTGATTCTCTTCCAAACGAGTCCTCCAGAATCATGCTTTTTCACTATCTCCATCACCCGTGTCCCCCAAAATGCACTACCCATCTATTTTATTTTAACTGCAACAAACACAAAAAGATCACATTCAACTAAGATTTCATTTGACACCAACATCACCTTACTTCTTACACTGCTCAGTAGTCTGCAGCAATCTGTGGTCAAACTGGTGGTATATATATTAAATGATATTAAACAAAAATACATAATCTTCATAAGTTTGTAAACTAAAAATTACACAAAACATTCATAAGTTGGTGACAATAAGAACTACACATAAAATCAATATAATGAAAACTAAAACTTACAAATGAAAATCAAACCCCCGACCATCTCAAATAACCACAAGTCATGCATAGAGCTTCTTCTACAATGTCATTACTAGTCACTTCTCATGACCATAAGTAGGGGATAATGAGAATATTAAAATCAACTATTAGAAATGAGGGACTTAAGAACTAAGACACTAACACTTCATTTAGATTTAGGGTAAATGGGGCAACAAAAATGGAAAAGGATGAGAAACCATGGTTTTGAGTGTCTGGTTGGGCCACAAAAATGGGAGGGAGAGTAAAATGGACGTATAGCTCCCACATCTACATTTTTCATGTGATTAAAAACTGAAAAGGTGTGATCGTAGGAAGATGACAAAAAACTTTGACCAGTTGTGCCCTTTTTTCTACCAATTTGTCTGGAGAAAAACACTCCCATCCCACTCTCTGTTAGCACTAATGCACTTTCTGCTACATTTAAGCCTGATCTGCATTAGCCAGCGCTAGAAGGTGATAGAAAGTAGAGACAAAAAACTCAATAGACACTGATGGAGTTTTGAGTATTTCTTAACCACCGATATTAGGAATTACAAAGCTTTACATAGAAGCAAGCAGCAGCACCTAACTGCATCAGGAACAACTCGATTAACAATTACTAACAACACTAACATAAAATTAGTAAGCTGACAAGAAGCACAGGCTTCTAGGCATACTCTAACAACAGCAAATTTTAACAGGCCAGACCGGTCTGCAACTACAACTAAAGCTATCAATTTAGCAAGCCCACTATTCTTGGCCACAGCACACATGCGGGAGAGGCCAAAAAGCACCCATGACTAAAAAAACCCCACTCCAAGAAGCCCCTGTAGGCTAAAGTGGCCCAATTTTTTCAAATTTTTTTGTTTCGAATTTCTTTTTATTATTTTTCAAAATTTTACAGTCCACAAGGAACTAGAGATCTAGAATGCATGTCCTATACGCAATTTGTAATCCTAAAATATAATAAAACACTATCAATTTTCAGATTTCAAGATTCCTATTCATATAATCATATTCCATAAAAAACAATTCCCATTATTCTTCAAAGCTTAAAAAAATCCACCATCAGCTCAAACCTTCCTTTAATTGCTGCCAAAACAAATACTCAAACAGTAAAATATCGTAGTCACACTGTTGACTTTCGACAAAACCCATTATCATAAAGTCACAACAATAAACTATCACATAATCCTCCAAGTCAAAACTCCTCTACTTAGTGCTTAGCACACAATATAATATACCAAAGGAACCCTTAACATTTGACAACATGAAAATGGTCAAACATATGTACATAAAAAATGGATACCTTCAAAGCTAAGTGATCACAATAAAACTCAAACAAATCAATAACAAGCCAGGTGATCTTGGTCCTGCTGACAGTTTAAAATCTACTTGCAATCTGCAACACAAGAAAAACAAATATAGAAACTTATCATCATTTGGTTACCTCAACAACAACAAAAAAATCATTTATTTTGTTATCATAAATGGAAAAATATATACTGAGGAACATGGTTCAACTTTATCCTCTTCATTTCTTATGTTTCTATAAGAAGAAAAAATCAAGGAATAAAGGATAGGAATGAAATTCAAATTGAAAAGATACACCTTTATTTTAAGAATCAACCTACATACAAGTTAAAACTGATGAAAAAGATATTTTATTTGATTGATAGAAAATTATAAAAAGCTACGAAGAAGTTGAAGCAAGGAAGCATATAACTGATTTGTTAATTAAATGTGACAAGGAAAAAAAACATACAAATGCATAGTTGAGATAAACTTGAATAAATTTAGTTACAAACAGCTGTTTGGGAAAATGTTAAAACCATTTGTCAAATGGTAATCATGTTTTGTAGATGCAGCCGTAGAGCAAATAAATGGAAATCTAAGTGCAGAATGTATAGTATGAAAAATGAAACATTAAACTAACTTTACGATAACTTGCCTAACAAAAAGAAAAGAAAAAAGCAGCTTTAATTGATGGTGATGCGTTGAGTAGCGCGGTTTCGAAACTCGATCACTCGTTGGTTAAGACTCAGGATTTGAAATTATTAAAAACGATGATGGTTGTATCAAGAAAGAAAGAAAATTGGAAGAGGGTCTCGAAATACCTAGCCAGTCGTATAACGAGCTGCGACGGAGACTGGAAAGTCGACCGTGACGGAGGCCGGAACTCGGAAAGCAAATGTGAAGAATTAGGGTTCAGTGTTGAAATATCAGATGGGCCACAGAGCTCTTGATCCACAAATAAATGGGCCGCAAAATCAAATTATGAAAATTTTATTCCATCCCCACTCAATTATCCTCCTACTACCTTTACATTTTAATAATAATTAAATTTTACTTCTTTTTATTAAAAAAAATCAAATGTTTCAGAAAACTTAACACAAATATGTTTAGAAAATTTAAAACAACATTTTTGAAAATATAAAATTAAATCTTCTAAAACGCATTTGTATTTTTAAATATTATTTTTAAATTTTTAAAAATTTAAAATCAGTTGGATAAATATGAGAATAAATAATATAATTTAGAAGATACGAGGTAACATTTTCTTAAGATATTTAGTAGGTTCGGAATAAAAGCCCCTTCGTTAGATAATGGGGATATGTTAATCACTACTATAAATTTAAGATAAAATTACTTATGTGGTTATTTATAAATAATATTTTAGTGTTTTATCTTCTGTTTATCTTTTAAAAAGTGCACAACATTTTTTTATTATTTTTTGTTATAAAACGTTGTCGTTGAGATTAATCATTCTTTTAATTATTTTTTATTCAAAAAACATAAATGACATTAATATTTATAAAAAAAATAAATGCTATGAATATTCTTTATAACTCATAAATCTCAAAATGACAAAACTAATATTTTTGAAAATCTAAAAATATTTAAACAATATCAATTAAGTGAGCAATAAAAAGAAAGAAGGCAAGTTTAGAAGACACAGAGGTCACATTTAGAAGATATAGAAGTAATATTTTCTTAAAATATTTAGTTGGTTCGAAATAAAAGTCCATTCCTTAGGTACGAGGGATATGTAATCTCTACTATAAATTTAAGATAAAATTACTTATGCGGTCATTTATAAAACGTTGTGATTGAAACTAAGTCATTCTTTTAATTATTTTTTATTGAAAAAACTTAAATGACATGAATATTTATAAAAAAATGCCATGAATATTCTTTAGAACTCAAATCCCAAAATGACAAAATTAATATTCTTGAAAATCCAAAAATGTTAAACAATATCAACTAAGTGAGCAATAAAAGGAGAGAAGACTAGTTTTCTTCATCTTCTTCGTCTTAAGTAAAGGTGAAAATAGGTCAGAGCAGCTAGACTTTTCAATATCCATCAAATTTGTTTGTATCTATATCTAGTTCACAAGCTTAATGTCCATTTTTGTCATTTGTTAGTTTCTTACACTATTAATTGATTGATAAATTACGTTGTCGTTGAGACTAAGTCATTCTTTTAATTATTTTTTTATTGAAAAAACTTAAATGACGTGAATATTTAAAAAAAAAATAAATGTCATGAATATTCTTTAAACCCCATAAATCCCCAAATGACAAAACTAATACTCTTAAAAATCCAAAAATGTTAAACAATATCAATCAAATGAGTAATAAAGAGAGAGAAGACAAATTTTCTTCATCTTCTTCGTCTTAAGTAAAGGTAAAAATAGGTCAGAGTAGGCTATATTTTTCAAGGTATGAGATTGACTTTCAAATTTGTTTGTATCTACATCTAGTTCACAGACTTGATGTCCATTTTTGTCATTTGATAGTTTCTTACCCTATTAATTGGTTGGTTGATAAATCATGTATTCTTTTAAAATACTAGTTTCTTACACTATTAATTGGTAGTTACTATCAATTATCATTTTGGTTAAGTTAAAAAGAAATCAAATTTAAAATCTTGTCTTGTGTTTCAGAAATTGTGCAATCTACTTTATTCTTTCAAATTAATATTTTTGCCCTAAAAGTGATTTATTTGCGTGCACACATACAAAAACTTCAAAAGCTATAATGTTTTCAATATTTAATGTATTATATATTTTTTAATTATACATTTTAATTAATACTATATATTTCACTTTCATTTTATTATTTTTAATTTACATTATTTGTAAATGAGAATACCGAAATATTCAAATGAGTCATTTATTATAGAACCGATAGAATAATTTTTAAGTGTTTTATTTTAGCAATTAATTTGTTCCATATAATAAAATTTTAATTAGAGATGTCAACAGAGTAAGTGCACGAAATACTCTCTCACTCCCCACCTCTGCCATCCAAAATGTTCTCCATTCTCCACCTCATGGAATTTTTAACCCGTCCTTCAGCAGGCCCATAAACATAAAAAAATTAAATTTAATTATTTTCAATTAAATTGATAGTAAAAAAGTTTAAATTCAACTATAGAATAAAATGTAATAATAATATATTATTGTAAGTCTTATAACAACAAAAAAATCATATATAAAAAAACATTTATACACATAATGTGCGGTGAAAATACAAATAAATGTTAGACCGTTGGTGATGACATCAGCAGTCCTTGTTGATTTAGTCTTCTATTATGTTAATAAGTGTCCTAGTTAATAGGATAGTGCTGTTAGTATTTGATTTCGTTTTTGCTTTGGTAGACCTATTCTTAAGCAAGGATTCATGTTCTTTAGGTTGTTGAAGACGTGAACTTCCTTTTAGCTGTTTCTGTTTCTTGTATTGGCTATTTAATAGCCTTAGCTTTTTTTGATTCAATAATAGATTTTATTCAAGCATTGAGAATACTGTTCTATACCAGTTGCTTTAACAATTGGTATCAGAGCTTCGAAATGGGCCTGATAGTGTGAAAGTGTGTGGACTGTGAAGTCTAGGATAAACACGAGAGCTTGAGTGTGTAAGAGTGTGAGTAAACACAAAGAGATTAAGATGTCAATCTCAGAAAAGTTTGTGCAGCCGTCCATTCCCAGATTTGATGCCATTATGATTACTGGTCAATGACAATGGAGAATTTCCTTATGAGCAAGGAGATGTAGAACTTGGTAGACGAGGGAATTCCAGCACCGGCAGTTGAAAACGCACTAGCAAGTGAGGCACAAAGAAAGAGTGTAGAGGAGGCTAGACTCAAGGATTTAAAGGTGAAAAATTTCTTGTTTCAAGCTATTGACAGAGAAATATTGGAAACAATTCTCGACAAGGGAACATCGAAGGTGATTTGGGATTCAATGAAACAGAAGTATCAAGGGTCCACGAAAGTGATAAGAGCACAGCTTCAAGCTTTGAGGAAGGAATTTGAGTTACTAGCCATGAAAGAAGGAGAGAAAGTAGACAGTTTCTTGGGGCGGACTCTAACTGTGGTCAACAAAATGAAGACAAATGGTGAGGTGATGGAGCAAAGCACAGTGGTTGGTAAGATACTTAGATCATTGACCTCCAAATTCAACTATGTTGTTTGCTCAATAGAGGAGTCGAATGATTTAAGTACCTTGAGCATCGATGAATTGCATGGAAGTCTGCTTGTTCATGAACAAAGGATGCAGGGACACCAGGAAGAGGAACAAGTGTTGAAAGTGACCTATGATGAGAGATCAGGTAGAGGAAGAGGTAGAGGCATGAATAGATGAGGACGAGGTAGAGGACGAGGCAGACAAGCTTTCAACAAGGCTACAGTTGAATGTTTCAATTGTCATAAATTGGGGCACTTCCAATATGAGTGTCCTGATTGGGAGAAAAGAGCCAATTATGTAGAGTTGGATGAGGAGGAAGAGCTTCTATTGATGTCCTATGTTGAGATCAACAATTCGAAGAGAGAGGTAGTATGATTTCTTGACTCTAGTTGTTCTAACCATATGATAGGAAACAGACAATGGTTTATGGAACTAGATGAGCAATTCAGTCATTCAGTGAAACTTGGAAATAATCTCAGAATGCCAGTGAAAGGGAAGGGCAACATCAGACTTGAAGTAGAAGGTGCAACTCAAGTAATTTCAGAAGTTTACTATGTTCCTGAGTTGAAAAATAATCTATTGAGTATTGGTAAGTTGCAAGAGAAAGGTTTGGCTATCTTGATACAAAATGGAGAATGTAGAGTCTATCATCCTAAAAGGGGGCTAATCATGCACACACTTATGACATCTCATATGATGTTTGTAGTGCATGCATCATCTACATGTCTAAGTGTGAGAAGTGATGATATTGATGAGTTGTGGCATAAGAGATATGGTCATTTGAGTATTACAAGTCTGAATTTGTTGCAACAAAAGGAACTTGTCCGAGGACTTCCCAAGTTTCAGGTGCCAACCAATGTGTGTACAAGCTGCATGAAAGGGAAACAACATCGAGAGATCATTCCAAAGAAAAGCAAGTGGAGAGCAACACAGAAGCTACAGCTTGTACACTTAGACATTTGCGGACCTATCACTCCAGAGTCATGTGGCAACAAAAGGTATTTGTTAACCTTTATTGATGACTTGAGCCGCAAGCTTTGGGTTTATTTCCTGAATGAGAAGAGTGAAACTTTCACAACATTCAAAAACTTTAAAAATGTTGTGGAGAAGGAGTCTGGTCTATCTATTTGTGGATTAAGAACAGATAGAGGAGAGGAGTTCACCTCCAAGGAGTTCACAGAGTTTTGTAGACTTGAAGGTATTAAGAGGCAGTTGACTACAACCTACACTCCTCAACAAAACGGGGTTGCAGAGCGCAAAAATCGTACCATTCTTAACATGGTGCAATGTTTGCTAGAAGAGAAGAAGATGTCTACTTCGTTCTGGCCAAAAGCTGTGAAGTTGACGTGTCACATTCTCAACCGAAGTCCAACCTCTGCCGTAAAGGACAAGACACTAGAAGAATGCTGGAGTGAATTAAGCCTAATGTTGATCATTTTTGAGTGTTCGGATGTGTAGGAAATGTGCATGTACCAAATGCAAAGAGGTTGAAGTTGGATGCTAGAAGTCAAGAGTGTGTGATGATATGGTATAATGAAGAGTCTAAAGGATACAAAATGGTCAATCCGACTACAAATAAGGTGATAATTAGCAGAGATGTTGTGTTTGAAGAGAAAAGTTGAGATTGGAGAAGGACAGAAGAAGAAGCTAAGAATGACATTCTTGACTGGGGAGAAGTTGATGAAGATACATATGCCTCTAGTGATGAAGAAAGTGAAGGTGAAAATTCACAAGAAGAAGGAGAATCTGGTCACAGTGGTATCTCCAGTGATGCTACAACATTTACACTTCCTGAAAGAAGAGTCACTCGAGCTCCAACTTATCTTCAAGATTATACAAGCGGAGAAGGACTCTCAGAAGAAAAAGAAGAGGTACAAAATTTAGTTTTGTTTATGGTTTCTGATGAAGAAGCAGTGAAAATGAAAAGATGGAGGGATGCAATGGATATGGAGTTTGGTGCTATTGTAAAGAATGAAACCTGGAAGCTTGTTGATGTACCAAAGGAGGTCAAAGTAATTGGTGTAAAGTGGGTCTATAAAAACAAGTTTAATGAGAATGGTGAGATAGATAAGTGTAAAGCTCGGCTTGTGGCTAAGGGATACGTGCAAGAGAAGAGAGTAGACTATAATGAAGTTTTTGCTCCAGTTGCTAGATGGGATACAATTCGTACGGTGATAGCTTTGGCAGCAAGAAATGGATGGACACTCTTTCAACTTGATGTCAAAAGCGCCTTTCTTTATGGTGAGATGAATGAAGATGTTTACATTGCACAACCTCCAGGCTATGTGGTCAATGGGGAAGAGAAGAAAGTCTACAAACTAAAGAAAGCACTCTATGGTCTAAAGCAGGCACCAAGAGCATGGTTTAGCATAATTGAATGCTACTTTATTAAGGAGGGGTTTGAGAAAAGCAGCTATGAGCACACCTTGTTCATCAAAAGAGAAGAGAAGAACAAGATCCTAATTGTAAGTCTCTATGTTGATGAGATCATTTTTACTAGCAATGATTCAGTTATGGTGAATGAGTTCAAAGAGTCTATGAAAAAGGAGTTTGAGATGACTGATCTTGGTAAGATGAAGTATTTCCTGGGAGTTGAAATACGGAAGAGCTCCAATGGCATTCACATTGGTCAAAGGAAGTATGCTGAAGAAGTTCTGAAAAGGTTTGGGTTGGAGAGTTGCAATGGAGTTAAAAATCCCATGGTTCCAGGAAGTAATAGACTGACAAAACAAGAAGATGGCAAAAAGGTAGATGCAACCTTATTCAAGCAAATGGTGGGAAGTTTGATGTACATGACAGTCACAAGACCTGACTTAGCTTATAGTGTGTGTTTGATAAGTCGTTTCATGGCCAATCCTATGGAGTCTCACATGATGGCAGCCAAGAGAATTCTCAGATACATTAGAGCTACTACTGAGCTTGGTGTATTCTACAAAAAAGGATGTGAAGATGAGATGCTAGCCTATACAGATAGTGACTATGCAGGGGACTTGGATGATCGAAAAAGCACTTCTGGTTATGTTTTCATGCTAAGTGGAGGAGCAGTGGCTTGGTCATCAAAGAAGCAGCCAGTGGTGACACTTTCAACCACCGAAGCAGAATATGTGGCAGATGCTTCTTGTACATGTCAGTGCATTTGATTGCAACAGATACTTAAGCAGATTGGAGGTACTCAAAGTAAAAGTGTTAAGGTACTGTGTGATAACTCTTCTACAATAAAACTTGCAAAAAATCCAGTCTTCCATGGTAGGAGTAAGCATATTAATGTGAGGTTCCATTTCGTAAGGAATCTCACAAAGGATGAAGTGATTGATATGAAACACTGTGGTACAAGTGAGCAGTTGGCTGACATTATGACTAAGTATATGAGGTTGGAGTTGTTTGAAAGATTCAGAGAAGTGCTTGGAGTGAAGTCAGCTGGGGAAGTAAACTGAAATGCTTCTGGCATGTTCAGTTTAGGGGAGCAATTGTTAGACCGTTGGTGATGACATCAGCAATCCTTGTTGATTTAGTCTTCTATTCTGTTAATAAGTGTCCTAGTTAATAGGATAGTGCTGTTAGTATTTGATTTCGTTTTTGCTTTGGTAGACCTATTCTTAAGCAAGGATTCACGTTCTTTAGGTTGTTGAAGACGTGAGCTTCCTTTTAGCTGTTTCTGTTTCTTGTATTGACTTTTTAATAGCCTTAACTTCTTTTGATTCAATAATAGATTTTATTCAAGCATTGAGAATACTGTTCTATACCAGTTGCTTTAACAATAAATATAACTTATGAAATATATATATATATATATATTATATAATATTTATATAAATTACTCGAAAACAGAATTTTCATGGAGTGAAACAGAATAAAACGGAATCTTCGTAGAATAAAAGAGAATAATACGCGTTATAATTGTCACACTATCCTCAACATAATTTTATCTCTAGTTTTATCCCTACGACTCCAAATAAAATAGTCCTTGGGAAAATTCCCCCTTATTAGAGAAGCAACTCAACATCTCTCTAATCATAATTGAGATAATTGGTTCTACCTAAACTCATTTTTTTCCGACACCTAAACACATTTTGCTGATAAAAAAAAGGATACTTTTGTTTTTAATAACTTTTTAAGTCTTCTGTTGTGATATTGCACCACTTGAAATTTATGTTTACCTTTCATTTTACTTTTTAAAAACATGGTCAACATCAAAGTGCATGATGAAACAAAGTGTTGTTATGCATTGTTTTTTTATGGAGCAATATAGAGGAAAGACGACTTTTTGCAATTTTGGAAATTCAATTTTGTACAAATGGCATCTTTTAATGATAAATTAGTTAAACGAGGGGCTTACTCTAATTTTTTTCTATATTCCTCAAATACTAACAGAGAATACTGTTAAACAACGAAAGTAGTTTCACTCTTATGCCAAAATAAGTTTTTTTTCTTCATAATCTCAAATTATATATATATATATATATATATATATATATATATATATATATATATATATATATGGTTTGCTAATATTATATCCACCTATTTTTATGAAGGAATAAATTAATAATCTATACTTTTTATTGTTAGACAATAAAGAACACTATTTACTATTTTTGAAGGATAGTTTTGTAAAAATTTGTTAATTAGAAAGATGTAGATTATTAATCTACATATAAAAATTTAGAAGGTATAAATTAATAACCAAATCTTTTAATTATTAATAATTAAAATAAAATTTACAACATTACCGTTTAAAAATAATAAAGAGTATTTTTTGTCCATAACTAAAAAGTGTAAGTCATTAATTTACACATGAAAAGGTGGTATATATATTATCACTTAAAAATATTTTACATGTTATATAATGAGGTATAACTTGTTTTAGTGTTTGTATTCTGATTCTCAAGGGAACAAGGTTGTTAAAAAAGAATTCGATTAATATGTAAATAAACTCTAAATGAATAATGATTATGTAAGTGAGAAAATAAATTCAAATACTCCCAATTGATTTTTATTTTAACCGAAGCTCATATTATCATTTAATGTTTATTTACACTATATTTTTGAGGTGTATTTAAACTATTAACATATAGAAATTAAATGATAAAATTGAATCCGCATAATTATGCAATGTATTTTTATGAATAGTTTATTTGAAAAGAAATAATGAAAAAAGAAAGTGTAAAAAGGCATTATTATTATTAGTATTATAAAAAAGGGAGAGGGAGAGGAAGAAGAAGTCAAGGTAGAAAGAAGGAGTTCAGGGAAATGGGTATTTTAATATATGTGGAATAAATGAAACATAATAATGTTATAGGTGTTGGCGTAAGCAGAGGAAGCGGTTGAAGAAAGAAAAAAAGAAATGGTGTATTGGCCATTCTTGACTTCCATAATTTTGAAAATTCAATTCAATACCGTAACAAGCATTGAATCATTAATTAATTAATTCAGCAATTATTATTATTATTATTTGATTGGGATCGCATGAGGTTGAGGTAGGTATCATATTGGTTGTTATTCGATGAAGAGTTCTCTGAAAAAATTGAGAGGTCTGGCACTTCATCATAATCACAAGCATGATTCTTCTTCTTCTTCTTCTTCTAATAATAATAATAATAATAATAATAATAATAATAAGACCATTCTGCCCCTCGGACAGTTTGACGAGCTCGCTCAGGCTACAAGGGTACTTACTACGCATTTCACTTCTTCTTCTTCTTCTTCATCACAACACTATGTTTTATTAGGGTTTGTTTGTTTCATAAAATTGGTATTTCAGGAGATGCAAGACATGAGAGACTGCTATGATACCTTGCTTTCCGCCGCCGCAGCAACCGCCAGCAGTGCTTATGGTAGTTATTACATCACATATCTATCTAATTTTATTTTGTAATTCTAAATTATAATGTTAAGGGAAAATTACATTGAACTCCCCCTGAGGCTGATGATGATTAAACACAATTTGCAGATGGTAACATTTTTTGTTTTGCTTTTTTAGAACATGATAATCGGTTTAATAATCAGTGTAGCTATAAAAATGGAGTATGCTTGTGATTGGTTACAAATTGGTTTATTTGGTTTTTACAAGGGGTAATAATGCTGTACTAATATGTGTTTTGCTTGTCTTTGTAATTCCTATGACTGCTTTATTTCATGTTATGCATCTCTAGCTCTTTGTTGGTTGGGGATTGGCTTATTGTTAATGAAGTAAAAGTTAATCAACTAAACTTGCTTAAATAATGTAAATCAACTAAAAGCCATAAGAAAATCAACTGTTAATATGCCAAAGGTAGAGTCTGAACGACATCCCTTTGTGCACCAAAAAAAAAAGTCTTGATGACATGAGTTGTGAAGGATCAATGTATTGGGTGATTTACAGAGGGAGAGATTCATGTTCTGGTGATTAGAGGGAGGAAAGGGAGAGACCAAAATAACAAGTGTGTCTTTTTAATTTGTGCATAAAGAAAGTCATGGGCTGTCAAGCAATGGTGTTAGTTGGAGGGGACTCATTAGTGATTTATCAAACAAATAAGGGAGGTTTGTACTAGTGAAAATATAGAGGGGTTGTTAGTTACATTTACACAGACTTCGGGAGAGGTCAGTGTAATTTTCCCATAATGTAATGATAATAACACAACTATTAATAATTACTTTATATAGAATTCGCTGAGTCGTTGCGAGACATGGGGTCTTGTCTACTGGAGAAAACTGCTTTGAATGATCACGAAGAAGAAACTGGTATGTACCACTTTATCCACCGCTTCTCCACACACAATCTTTACTTACCTACTTCATCTTTTTAACTAAATATTCTCTTCTATTGCAGGAAAGGTTCTTCTCATGCTTGGCAAAATCCAGTTCAAACTTCAGAAACTCATTGATAACTATGTCATTCCTAATTCCCTCTCTCTCTCTCTCTCTCTCTTCCACTACTACTATTCTATCTTTTCTCATTATTACTTTTTTCTTTCTTATTTCAGCGTTCTCATATCATTCAGACTATTACCATTCCCTCCGAATCTCTCTTGAATGAACTTCGAATTGTTGAGGTCACTCACTTCTCTTTCTCTATTTTATTATTATTATACATCACTAAAATGAAAGGATTACATCTACCTGGAAGATCTTTTGTAATTTTGATCAGTTTTATGTTTTCTGTCTTAATATGGAGCAGGAGATGAAGCGACAATGTGATGAAAAAAGGTTTGGAATGTTGTTATGTTAGTCATTGGAGATCTAATTTTGTTTTTAAATATGTATGATATATGTCTTATCGTTTTGTAATATGATGATCTGCAGAGATGTATATGAGTATATGGCAACAAGATACAAAGAAAGAGGTAGGGCTAAAGGTGGCAAAGGAGAAACTTTTTCATTGCAGCAGTTGCAAACTGCTCGCGATGAATATGATGAGGAGGCCACATTGTTTGTTTTCCGATTAAAATCTCTGAAGCAAGGACAATCACGTAGTCTTCTTACACAGGCAGCACGTCACCATGCTGCTCAGGTTCGTCTTATCCCCTATTTCTTTAGAACCATGAGTTCTTATTTTTTAATTTTTATGTTGATACCCTTGCATTCTGTTACACCTCAAAACAGTCATGTTTCTTCAAGAAAGCAGTCAAGTCTCTTGATACAGTAGAACCGCATGTAAAGTCAGTAACCGAAGAGCAACACATTGATTACCACTTCAGTGGTCTGGAAGAGGAGGATGGGGATGAAGGTGATGATGGAGATGAAGATGACGATGGTTATGATGAGAATGATGATGGGGAACTGAGTTTTGACTACGGACAAAGTGAACAGGGGCAAGATGTTTCTACATCACGAAATTCGATGGAGGTGACTACCTTAAGTAAACAGGAATTTGTAATATTTTTCTTTGCCTTCCATGTTTCTTAAGCATAGTTAGAAATGGGTGTCTAATGAAAATATAAATATGAGTAGGCAAGTCATTGCATACAATCAATTGTGGGTGAGGGTTTTGATTCCTACTACATGCTAAAGAGAACATAAGTAAATTTTAAAAATTGAATAGGCCATGAATGCTTTCCTGGGTGGAAATTATCGTGTTACGGCCTTTATGGGCACAGTGTACTAGCTTAAAAGTTGTCAGCACTGCAGAGTAGTTTTGTTGTATTATGCGCAAAAACTTTGTATCCTTGTCTATTTGAATGCGGCTAATTTCTACATGTGCATCAGTAATGTAGTTTGAAGGAATGCAAGACAGATGGATTGAACAAGTACCTGTAGAAGAAAACTATGGAATATTAACTTGTCCAGTCAATTTATAATGCTATCGAAGTTTTTCATATAATGAACTTCTGACTCTGCAAATTTTAGATCAGAACCATATGTGTGATTTTAGTTTTCAACTTTGCAAAACTCTTATTTAACTTAAATTGTTCTTAATTTGATGTTGGCTTCTTTGCAGCTGGACCAAGTGGAACTTACACTTCCCAGAGGTTCATCAGCTGAAGCTTCTAAGGTAAACAGATATATTTAAATTATCTCCAGTTTCATTTTATATGAAATTTAAATACATAAGAGTATATATAATCAGTCTATGTTGTTCAAATTGCAGGAGAACTTAGATAAGCTTCAAAGGAATTTGTTTTCTTTTAGGGTTAGGGCAGGGAGCCAATCTGCCCCACTTTTTGCCGATAGTAAACCAGATTTCAGTGAAAAGTTGAGACAAATGCGACCATCTTTATCACGAAAGTTCAGTTCATATGTGCTACCCACTCCAGTTGATGCAAAGAGTTCATTGTCTTCAGGTTCAAATAATCCAAAGCCTTCAAAAATGCAGACAAATTTAAATGAACCTACCAAGAATTTGTGGCATTCATCTCCATTAGAACAAAAGAAACATGAAAAAGATATTGGAGATGAACTGTCTGGTCCTACTTTCAGAAATGCACATTCTGTACTCTGGGAAAGCAACAGCAATACAGCCTTCACAAGACTGCCGCTTCCCTTGGTAGATGGTCCTGTATCCTTAAGTCATGATCATGTTTCTGCTTACTCAAAAAAGATTAAAAGACACGCCTTTTCTGGCCCATTGACAAGTAATCCTTGGCCGACCAAACCCGTCTCAATGGAAAGTGTTCAGCTGTTCTCTGGACCTCTTTTGCCTACCCGAATCCCACAGCCTCCGTCATCATCCCCCAAAGTATCTCCTAGTGCTTCCCCTACTATTGTGTCTTCACCTAAAATAAGTGAGCTTCATGAACTTCCAAGGCCTCCAACCAATTCTCAACCCAACTCAAGGTTTTTAGGTTTGGTGGGACATTCAGGTCCATTGGTGTCCAGAGGTCAAAAGGTTTCTGCTGCAAATAATTTGGTTGTTTCAAGTGTAGCATCTCCGCTGCCAACGCCACCTCAGGCTATGGCTCGTAGTTTCTCCATACCTTCTAGTAGTGCTCGAGTTGCAGCATTACACGGGACAAGGGCACGAGAATCCTCTCATACATCATCTAAATCTGAGGATATTGCTTCTCCTCCACTGTCGCCAATAGCATTATCTAGTAGTCGGCCATCATCAGATGACTGAGGCTGTTCCTCTGGATGTTTGGACTAGAGGTAATTTTTAAAGCATTTTTCTTTTTAAAAAACTATTATGTACTTTTGCTAGATTTATTTAAGCATTTGCTGTTAATTATGAAATTTAGACAATGGGAGAGTTTAGATTTCTTATATAAATGGTAAACCTTCTTCTCATTTTGCCTGGTTTGACATGGGATACAATGGAAATGATGTTACTACAAAATTCTATAATATCAAGTACCTGAAGCACCATTAGTATGGGGACAGCTATTGTTTAGCAAGTTATTATATCTTCAAAATAAACTTGGTGACCTCCATACAAATATTTTCCACAAATGAACATTGGAATTTTTATTTTTAATTGACGGGTTACAAAATTTAGAACTTGTTGCTGTTTTGATTTGGGCACAAGATTTTTTTAGAAAACTAGTTGCTTGTTTGGAATGATTACTACTGTCATGTTACCATCATTATTGTTGTATGTTGAAGGCCTTATTATTGTTTTTTGTTCCTACTACCAATTATTTTAAGAAATTTAATTTCAAAGATTTATCTTCACTTTTTTTCAGGGATGTATATGTTTTTATTAATACTATGCAATGAGTCCAGGTTTGGATGCTTGTGCAGATTAACTCCTCTCTCTTCTAAAGGTAGTGCTGTTTCTGACCTGGCAAATTAAGCTTAGGGTCAAGTTTTGCTTAGTTTCAATTCTGTAAATATCCCTTTTACTCAGTATTCTTTTATCAGCCATTATCATTGTTAATTCAACCTTATAATGAGTTTTGGTCTTAATTTTATTCGAATAATTGATGCCCATGAGTTCTATTGTTGAAATATACATTTAAGCAATTGACAGTAACTAAAAAATCATGCCTCACTTTTCCAAGCAATCCAGTTATATTTAAATTTTGTGCCTCCTCTTCCTAGGGATCTTCTTCTTCAAAGGAAATGAAGGATTCAATTACTTTAGTTTTATGCTATGTAGTCAGTAGCATATAGCGTAGCGTAGCGCCCGATCCCCAAAATGCTATAGTAGGTAGTGGTATGGCAGCTACAGCAAAGTCTAGGGAAGCAATACTAGCACTTTAGTATAATGGCTTAAAATAGAATAATGCACAAAATTCATTGCTAATGATCAAAGTTCATTGCTACTAATATTCAAACATAATGTAAAGCAAAATAAGAAATAAGTTCTAGCCTCCAAGACTCAAAATAACACATCTAATATTCAAACATAGTATATAAAGTAAAATAATAAATAGCCTGCAAGGCTCAAAAGAACAGGGACTGTTGGTACAGAAACAGAAAAGAAGAAACAATAAAACAGAGCACAGCAAAGAACAAGTTGGTGCAGAGAAGAAAGGAATCGGGAGGAGAAGAATGGTTGCAGAGAAGAGGAGAAGAATGGTCGCAGAGAAGAGGGGAAGGTTGGTCCAGAGAAGGGGGGAATGGGCGTAGAGAACATGAGAATGGTTGTAGAGAAGAGAACAAGGTTGTTGCGAAGAATCCTCTTTCAAAAAAACAAAACAGAGTGCTCATATATGAAGAAAGGTCATGATGATGATGCTTAAAAAATTACCAGCAGTAAAAAGTAAAAGAAAAACTAATGAAAAATTCTAAACAGTTAGAAAAACGAGGACACTTTTGATATTTCACAATTAAACCATTGTAGTGGTGCATTTCTGGTTTGTGAATTTTCCGCGGTTGCGCCTCCGCGAAAGCGCTACGGCCGCAATCCTAAAACGCGGTGTGATGCCGTATTGCATAGCGCATGGCCGCTGCAATGCAACACACTGCCGCCATTGTGGTTGCGACTACCACGACCGACTACAGAGGTTTAATGTATAGCACACATTTTAAAACTTCTGTTACGATTAAATTTTTGTACACCCAAAATAGAGCATTCAGTCCTCAATTTTTTAAATAAAGAGGATCCTTTCTTCAGTGACTAAAGTTTGTTTTTAAACCAATTTTTAAAACCAATTCCAATCCCCTAACATGCATGAGGGGGCTATGTTTTAATCTTCACCATCCAATTTTCTATCTTTATTTTTAAATCTATTTTCTCTCTCATTCAAGACATTAAATGGACGATGGAGATTAAAACATGACCTCCTCATGTTTTTTTCAACATGAGTGGATCCATTCCCAATTTTTTTTGTCAATGTAATGCTAATTAGTAAATTACAAGTTCTGGATGACAAAATGGCAAAATTATCCATATCAATGCATTAAATTTTGACTTTTTAACAAGTACTTGTGAACAAAATAAATAGACTCTCTCTCTCTGATAAGCAGATAGGATTGTTCTCTACTTGCTTTTTAATGTGGCGATGGAGAGTGTTGAGGTACTCATACTTATAAAATATTTGAGATATGAATTCACTTAAAATGTCCTAATTATTTGCAAACATCTTTTGTTTTAATTTCGTTTCATCCTAGTTGTGTCTGCACAAAATAATGTACAGTTGTTATCTTGAATTAAGAGTCCTACTTTGTATTGCAAAATCACTCCAGATTAAATACTGTTTAAAGATTATCTTACCTTTTTAAATTCTTTATATTCTCTTTTTAATTAATTAATTATTTATATTCTAAGGCGTGTTTTCACTCATGTAACTATGGTCTGTGTGGTTTGTTACCCAAACATTTCTTTGAACTGATAGAGTTATTATTTGTCAGCAAGGAAGTACTAAGTACCCAAACATGATTATTTTCATTATTACATATATCAATTGATATTACAAATAGACATCCAAAACCATCCGTACTAGCTCTAAAGATCTGGAGACCATCACATAATGGTTGTAATTTAGAGAGAAATAAATGGATAAAAGGAGAATAGACATTTCCTAAATTTGCAATATTCTTTCATTTGCAGCTTCCTCCAATATCATATCTGACGAACCCCATTAACTCTGGACCTGTAAGTCTTGGGTTGTTCTTGAAACTGAAGGAACATAAACAATAAAATTACATAACAAACAGTGAAAATGAATTAAAGATGGTTTAGATTGTGACTTAGTGTTACCTTTGTTGAGAGAAGTTGGAGAAGGATCCGTATGTTGGGAAGATGCCACAGAGATCATTGTTTGACAGGTCTCTGCACATCACATGACAAGATAATTAACCAAATGAAATTGGAAGAACACTTTGGTGAAGAAGATGGAATAAGACTCACAGGATTTTGAGGTTAGTTAGTTTAGTGAGTTCCCTTGGTATTCTTCCTGTCAGCTTGTTGTTGTTGAGTCGCCTGCATAGCATAGCATTATATACATTATATTATATGGCTCATCACTATAATAATGTGTAACAACAAATGAACTTACAAGAATTTGATATTAGAGAGGTTGGAGAGGGTGGGAGGGATGGAGTGAGTGAGGTTGTTGTCATAAAGACCTAAACTAATCAGGTTTTTCAGGTTTCCAAGTTCCTTTGGTATTGGACCAACCAATTCATTCTTGTACAATTCTCTGCAAGAGTTCACTGACTCTTAGACAGTAATAATTCTCAAGAAATATAGATACTATAAATTAAGTGGTCGGTTGCTTACAGAAACTGAAGGCGGTGGAGGTTCCCTAGCTCAGGAACCAAATGACCTGACAGTTTTGCATGTCCAAGGTCTCTGCATGAGCATGAATGAGAAACCAAATTAAGCAGAGCTGAGCTGAGCTGAGTAATTGAAGAAAGAAAAGAAGACAGAATACTAAATAAATAATTACAGTCTAGTAACCCGGTTATCATGGTCACAGGTAACATGAAACCATGTACAAGGATCCACCAAAGTGGGGTCCCAACTCTGTAGGACGGTATTTGGGTCTTTCACAGCTCTTCTGAAAGCGTACAGGGCATCACCTGTTTAAAAGATTCGAGTCTTCAGAAACAGATTGTAGATTAAATGTATGTATGAAAATAAAGCAAAGCAAAACTAAACAGAACAGAACAGAAGAGGGTTTTGTTTACACTTACCTTCAGAGTTTGCATTGGAGACATCAAATAAGAGAATAAAAATGGCAATAACATGAATAAGTGTGCTAGTCTCCATCAAGTAGCTAGCTAGCCGACAACCCCTTTGAGTTTCAAACTTAATTGGCAGAGAAAGAGCCTCACCCCTCACAGTTTCCTTTTTCTTCAATGCAAATAGAAATGCGAGTGCAGTTATATTATGCATTTTGAATGGAATCACAATTTTGTATGGAGGGAATTTTATAGAGCAAGTAGATGGAACTTTCTTCCACTTAAGTTTCTCTCACTAATCACACACAAATAGCAATGCAATCCTACGTGTAAATATCAATCATTACTCTTTCTTAAATGGCTCAATCACAACACATGATCAAAAAGTTGCTATACTTATTTCTTTTGAATGTCTTTCTTTGAGTTTCGGCCTATACAATCATCAACTGCTAAAGTGTCTTGATAATTGGTATTTCTATTGTTAAATTTATTTTGTATTGTGAGAAAATATCTGGTTTTAAAATCAATTGGAGCCATGAACTGAGTTGATTATTATTCTATGAAGCAAATGTCCTGTCTTATTTTACTTAGTTCGTAGTGGTGATAATCTTCAAGATTGTATCTATTATGTTTTTGAGTGGGTTTTCAAAGGATTTTTGGAGCACATTGTGCACAACAAGATGATTCAAGTCTCTGGGTTCATTGAAGCCTCTGAAAATTTTAATATGCATAGAAATAGCCTTAGCCTCCTTAACTTTTAAAAATAGAAAATAGATTTTCCCCTCCTTTTACATCTAAAAGACTAAAAACTCAACTCCCGAACATAATTTTAACCTCAGAAATAGCTAGCAGCAAAAGATAATCCAGTAGTAACAGAGGTAATATAAAGATAGTAGAGATAAATTCTTGGTTAGTCACACCCCCAAATAAAAGTTATTTGAGCACACACATATAAAAATATATATCACTTAATTATTCCAAAAATATACATCATTTAATTTTTTTATATTTTTCTTTTTCTCATTTGTGTGTGTCCAAAAGGAATTCTTCATATTTATTAAATTGCTCCTTTTACTCATACATAGAAGTATCTGCCTTCATTTAGAACACCTGAAATAATAATAATAACTAATAACTAATAACTAATTATATATGCTTAGATTCGGTAATGGGTGGTGTCATTTCAAAGCAAAAGAATAATTGTTTGGTTCTTTTAGTTTTTTATAATCAGAAAAATAATCTCAAATTGAAGAGCATGAATGAATGAATTAATAATCTCATATATAAAACTCCAAGTTATGGAAAATCATATTAAATTGGCAATATATATGTTTGGTCATCATAATGTTAAACTAGTTTAGAGGAAATATCATGTGATTGGACATGTAAAAGTAATCCCAGAAAGTAAATAGATCGATTGTTCTCAAGCATAATTTACTTTCTATTTGCTTTGCCTTTGCCAATCCAAATGCAACATAAAATATAAAAACACTCGTCTTTTAATGCACGTTAATGGGTCCAAGTCCAACACTGGTTTTGACTTAGATGGTAAAATGAGTTGAATTGGTTGACAGCACGAGGCTTGTTGTTTTGTTTTCTTTTAAGTCACCGGACCTTTTTACTCCTTTTGTCTTCTTTTTTTATAGTGGGAGGGACACCATACCTTTCTAATATTTTGCCATTATCTCTCTTCATTAAAAGAAGTGTCTTCGAGATTTCAGATTTACATTAACCTCATCCCTCTATTTGTCTCTCATTATTATCCATACTTTATATTCAGAGAACAGACGATATATAATGTGTAAGTGCAATTGAAATTCAATAAAATTTATGTATTTAATTATATAAGTTTATATAGTTAAATTTTTTTAACTTTTTAGAGAATTTTTTATAAGATGTTAAATTTGTTTTAAAAAATTCATTTAACAATTTTATAAAGATTAAAAAATGTTTTATTTTTATGAAAAATAAAAATAAAAATTCAAAATTTTGTAGGAATTAAAAATTTATTTAACTCTAATTTTTAATATAAATATATACCTCTTTTAGTTAACCATATCATTTAATGATATATTATTTTTGAAAAAGCCTTAAGAATTTTATTTTTTAATTCTCTTCATATGCTGCAACAAATTCTAATAAATAGCAATTTAAAAATAAAATATATCTTTTTCTAATATAAAAAATTCACTAATATTATTTTAAGTATCTAAATTTAATTATATTTTTATATTTAAAATTAAAGGGAATAACAATCATAAAAATATCAGGAAAATGTTACGTTTTTGAATCATGTACAACTATGTGCAACACTTGTGAGCATTGTTAGAATCAGAGAGAGAAGTTTTTTTATTTTTTTATTTTTAATTTGATGTTCTCATTGCTACTTCATGTATAGATAGAGAAACTAGATCTAAAGCTTACTTTTAATTCTACCCATACAAACCAAAAAACTATCTCTATAATCTTTTTTTCTTTGGACGCTTCTTCTAATTAATGTTGAAAGAATGTCTTGATTTAAATATAAATAAAAATAAGTTACATAAAATTAATTAATTTATTTTGTTAAATTATATTTTTAGTTTTTTAAATTATTTTTAATATTTATTTTAGTTTTTCAATTTTTATTCGTTTTATTTTGATCCTTTTAATTACAAGCATTAAATATTTTGATCTCTAAAGTTATTTTTGTTCTATTTTAGTCAATTAAATTATACATATTAAATATTTTGATCTTTTAAGCTACAAATATTATACTCTTTGATTATTTTTAATAGTGTCTAATATTGTAACTTAAACGATCAAAATATATATTTTTTGTAAATTAAGAGACCAAAATATTTAATGTTTATAACTTAAGAGACTAAAATTAAATAAAAATAATTTAAAAGACTAAAGTATCTAAAATTTATGACTTAAATGACTAAAATAAAATTTGAGAAACTAAAATAAAATTTAAAAATAACTTAAATGATAAAAATATAATTTATTTTTTATAAATATGCATTTTTATTTTTTTAATAAATAAAACTAATATATTTAATTTCAATTATATATTAAATATATTATTTTTTTTATCGACTTTTATTTATATTTATGTATTAAATATAATTTTTTTATCGATTTATATTTATATTTAAGGTTAAAGGAAAGGAGTATATACGCTTTTCATAAAGACAATGAGTGTTTAATCAACACCTTACGTGTAAAAGAAATTATAATGGTTGCTTGACCGTTGACCACCGATATATTCAAATTTCAAAAGATGTTTACATTGTTGCTCCACCATTCATATGGTACAGTTTTCTTTTTATACTAAGGCAAAAGCTAATTATGCCTAAGGCCATATTTTAAGATATTAAATATAAAAATTTTATTTTAAAATTTGCACATTCAACTACTTTTTGCTTATAATTCCTAAGGAAGTAGTTACTATATGTTAACTACATTCAACTATTTTAAAATTTGACACAAACAAATATTAACTATATTTAATATTATTAATTTTGAATAATTTTTTTTATTAATCCAAAAATACCCATAAACTATTTCTTTAATATTGCGAAGAAATGACTCTTATAAATGGAGGTGCATTAGTAAATTTATTTTCTTTTTTATTAGAAATAAAAAAATAAATGTACTCAACTATCATTTTTAATAATTGAGTGAAAGTATATACTATTGAGAACCAATTCAAATTGCAAAGTGTGAAATTTTAATTCGTGAAAGGAAGAATATTATAAGGTCTTAAAATTTGATTATTAAAACATGCAAATTCAACTTTGAAAAATGAATTGAGAGTTCTTAGAGGTCATTGAAATTGTAGAGATTAATTGACCTTTTTAAATATTTTTTTGGAAGAAATCACACTATTCTTTTATAAAAAGAGTCTAGTGAAGTGTTTTATTATGTATGTGTGAGAGAGAACACTTTAGAGTTTTTTTCTTGTAGTGAGAGTATTATCATTTCTTATAACTCTTAGAGTGGGAGAGTTTGTAGAGTGATACACAATTTTGGGTGAATTACAAATTATTGTAATCTTATTTGAGATAATGATTATTAATTGTTGATGTGTTTCTGTGGACAGAGGCAAGAGGTGCCGAACCACGTATATTGTCATGTGCTTTCTTATTCCTTTATTTTATGTGTGTTCCCATATAAGATCCTAGGCGTGTGCGTGCAAAATTTCCCAATAGTGGTATTCGAGCTACGACAAGAAACATACCAAAGTTTGAGATTCGATTATTTTATGGAAAAATTAATTTCACAATTTGCCAAAGTACGATTTAAGATCTTTTGGTGCAACAAGGTCTTGATCAAGCTTTAGAGGAAGAGAAACCAACTTCCATGAGTGCAAGTGATTGGAGCAAAATCCAAAAAAGACCGCAAGTATTGTAGAACGCGAAACACAAGAAATGAAGGTTTGAATTGTTTTATATTTTAAAAGGGTTTTCAGCAATATTAAAACAAAGCAATAAAATAGAGTAGATTAAAAGCACATCAAAACACAACCCAATTTATCACACTTCACGACCAACATAGTAGCTACATCTAGTTCATTCAAACTGAAGGACTTAATCTACTATTCACTAACTGAATCACACTCCACTAAACACCTACTAGTCAACTTGACTGTATTCAAGTCTTATCAACCTTCTAGTTTAGTACAATCAAATTGTTGAGGGTTGCTACCATTACTGAGCTAGGTTACAAACAAAAAGTTTTTACATGTTTTTCTGAATAACTCTCACAAGAGTATGTTTACAAAGCTTTGCTCTCATAAAGTGAGATATCTCTCAACACTTAGATAGATGTAATAGGTTTGAGAACAATAGTGCAGAGACGATTGTATCGTGCTTTTTGGTAGTATGTTGTTATGTCTTTTACAGTGAAGATTGCATGTCCTTTTATAGATAAACTTTAGGGTTTCTAACCATTGTCCTAATTGCAAGAAATTAACATGTATCACAAAGTTTTGGATCGAATCTTCACAAATTGATTTACCATGAATGCTTGTTCAAATTTGTCCTTATAATTAATTTTGTGTATTTTGGTAAGGAGACAGGAAGAACAGAGGTTGTCATGATCAGAGTATATCACATAGTTCTTCAGACCAATAAAAAATTTAAGATGTTAAGTAGAGGATAAATAAATTTGAATTCTTCAAAGTGTTGACTTTCCATCAACGTATTGACGTTCTATCACAACATTTACTTTCCATCTGACTGTTGACTTTTTATCACATTTAGACGATTAAATGCTTGTCACACTTGTCAGAGCTAGACAGTGAAATGATTGCCACAATTATTAGAGTCAGACGATCAAATGCTTGTCACAATTATCAGAGCCGAGCAATCAAATGCTTGTCACAATTATCAGAGTGTTGCTTGCAAACAAAATTACCAAAGGCGTGATTGAGAACGAGCTCATCAGATATATAATATGACATTCAGAGCATTGTCTTGGTGTTCCTTTAAATTGTCCAATCATAAGAGGATTGCAACGTAAAGTCATTAATATTATGTGATCAGAGAACTGCACACTTAAATGAAAATATTAGTGCTTTAAATTGTTCGCACATAATAATTTTGGTTATTATCAAAACAAGTAAGAGTCGTATTTCTTTAATCCAACTTGGTTCTAACAAGTACAGTCTGATTGGCTCTAGCTCTTGAGACAAATACAATGTATTGAAGGAGACAACACCAAAAGCTTTATAGGAGAAGCTTGAGGGCTTCTATGCGTTGAAGTTGCTAACGAATCATCTTTGCTTGAAAATAGAGTTGTATCAACTCAAAATAGAGATTGGAGAAAATCTCCATGACTATATCAATGCATTCAACCGACAGCTCTTTGACAAGTGTATCAAAAGGTTCAAGTAATAAAGTGATAAGTAAAAATTGTCTCCACATGGATTGTTATTAATTCAGCAATGGAACAAAGTTGTAAATACTTAGTAACAAAATAGTTTAAAAGTTGGTTGATAATTTTGGGAAAATGTAAAATTAAATAGGGATAATTCAATAAGATAAAAACAATTAAGGAATTAGAATCACTTTCTTTTCACTATGTAATTATTGATTCACAATTTTAACAATCTAACTTATTTGATTACGTCAAATTAACAAATTAGACTAAGACCAATTTCTTGGCTCAAAATCCTTTTTTTTATAACAATGAACCCTAATTCCTTAGATGATCAAGATTGTTATTCAAAGCATGTACGAACATTAATTTCTTAGACACACGTTAATATTTTATATTCCTATAACAATATTGAAACATGAACATATATTTTGGTTCCAGTTAATATATCATATTTCTCAATAACGAAATAATTCATAGGTTCAATTCTATGGTGACCAAACAAAGAAAAACATTAATAACAAAAATATATGAAAAATCATATACTTTATAATTGCATAAATAGTTTAAGAAAACCAAAATTACATAAGTTCAAGAAGGTTCATTTAATCCCTAAACAATGAGAAAATTAGTTCATGATTAATAACATAGTAACAATGAAGAAGATGAAATTACACATAAGAAAAATGAAATGAATCTTCACTTCTTGCTTTCAAGAGTAAAATATTCAAGTTCCTAGCCTCCAAGATGAGCCCAATATGATCTCCAATGCCTTCTCGGTCAAAACCCTTGCAAAATATGAGCTAAAATAGGGATTTGGAACGCGCGCTAGCGCATTGCTACAATTTTGGGTGCATTGCTATGCTTTTGACAAAAAACTATGCCTCCAAATGCACTGTAGCACATGGTTGAGCATAATGCGCTGCCCTGGGCGCAATTGACTAGCGCAATGCTATACTCTTGGGCGTAATGATCTGCAGTATTAAATAAAAATCTTTGTTCCAAAATTGCTTTCCCTCGGATTCCACTTGTAGTTTTCACCCTTTTACAATCCAAATTAGGTTTCGATGTCTTCAAAAAAAGTTGTAGCTATGGATGGTAGCTTTCATTTGAAACTAATTTGACTCCATTTGAATGTTTACAACTCCATATATGATGAAAATACTACACAGGGGTCATGTTGCTTTTGAATTAGCTAAAATATCACTAGAATGAGGGTTGAATAAATATTGTACTTTTCGTAATTTTCTTTTTCTCTTAAAACAGTATCATCTATGTGAGGATAATAGTTGAGCGTTAGAGGATAAATGCTTAGAAATGAAATGAGAGTTAGACAAAATAAAGTGAAGAGAGTATAGAGAATGATACACATAAATTTATATTGGTTCACCCAAAATGAGTTACGTCCTGTAACACCCCGAACCCCACTGTTATCGGCAGTGCTACTCGGTCTTCTCACCCCCCCCTAAACACCTCGTGGAAATAGTGAGTTTTTGCCTTCCGTGGGAATCGAGCCCGGTACCTGGGATAAGTAACCGCCTCATCACATTCCCACTACCAATTGATGGAAAAAATTGACCCTTACAACAACATTTTAGGTACTAATGAGTTCGAGGAGATTCAAGAGTAATTGATAAGTATTAACGTGCGGCGAACGTGGGGTAAAAATGAGGTTTTCAAGACAATTTTGTAATAATAAGTATTGCCGCAACATTTCTATGTTTATTTATTTATTTTAATTTTTGTCACAACTTTTAAATGCATTCGAATTCTATAAATACGGAAGTGAGTTTTTGCTTCCGTTAGGAATTATTGATTTTTCTTTTATTTTAGCTTGAATAAACCTTTTTATAATATTAAATAAATGTGATTGTTACTATTTATTTAAAAGCATAAATGTGATCGTTACTAATTATTTAAAAGTATAAATGTAGATATTCTTACAAAAAAAAATTATCATAAATTTTTCTAAAAGTAATTTTTTTTAGTAATGTTTTGGACCAAAAATCCGGGGCGTTACACGTCGAGTTCTCACTTACTTGTGAGTTTTCACTATGGCTCAAAAGGCTTGTCCTCTAAAGGGACTCTTTCACTATGTATTTTCTTAGTCTCACTAGGCTTACATAAACAATTTCTCTTCTTGTTTTACAACACTTACACTACTATCAACAAGTTAATATTAACTTAAGGATATATAGGTTTTTGAGAGATTTGATCAGAGTGAATTCTTCCACTAAGATATACTTTCTAAGAGGGTAATATTAAAGATATAATTAAGATTAGTAGAAAGTATGTTGAGGATGAAATTGCTTTTCACAACTTTGATCTTTAGCTTTTGTATGATATTTGTTATGATTAATGAGGATGAGATCATCTGAATTTATAGAAGTAATGATGCTTCAAATATGAGGAAAAGCACAAAGCATCCATTGGAGACTTAGATGATTGCACGTGGTCTTTATTTGGAATTGCAAATATGCCCATCAGTTGTCCTTGTTAGAAGAATGTTGGGAGGATGAATGTTTCAGTCTATCCTCGGGTAGGAGGATGAAGCATCCATTAATTCTGATGTGACTTGTGCTTTTTGACTTTTTTTTCTAACAACTGTAGTGTCCTGCCTTATGAGTCAAGGACATCACTTTTAGAATTTTGGTACTTTTACTCATTTTTCCATGTGCGAGGATGAATAGACAACTTAAGTTCATCATCTCTTCTGCGTTGTTTATCCTCTGACATAGAGGACATAAATTCATCATCTCTTCAATATTGTTTATCCTCTAACATAAATTTATCCTCTCCTCGGTATTGTTTATCCTCTGTTATAGAGGCCATGATTTCATCCTCTTCTTTGTTTATCCTCTATTGTAGAGGACATATTAATATGTGTTAAAACATTTCATCTGATCAAGAAGGCGATGAACCTGTTTTCTAAATTTGTTACACTCAAGAACACAAGTTAGATAACATACATAATTAGAATCTTTGAAACAATTTTGTTATTATTAAAACATTTGAGAGAAATTTTGTCTCAACGGCTTTTTCAACAAAATTCCCCACTACATTAAACCAATGAAACAAAATTACACAAAATAGTTGGTCAATTGTGATAATGAAAGCATAAACACCTTATTTTAAATAACTCTAAAATGACTATTAAATTGAAAGAAAAAAGTTAAACAATTGACTCTAAATGATTAAAAATAATGACTTATGAAGGTTCATCATCAACCAACTAGCATGTCAATTGTTGAATATAAATGATAAAATCTTCGATGAGGAACTAGCGTTGCTCTTGTTGGCGTCACTACCAAAGTCCTATAAATCTTTGGTCCAAATTTTGCTTGTAGGGAGGACAATGTTGAAGTTAGATGAGGTGATTATTGATTTACGTGAAAACTAGAGAATTATGAGAAATTATAATATCAATAGTGGAGATCATGCACTAGCAGTGGAGGGCTCTGAGCGAGGGATAAGTCACTCAAGAAAACAAGGTGAGCCAAGCGGAAGATTGAAGTATCAATCACGCCCACAAAGTGATATGAGCAATGTGGAGTGGTACTATTGTAGAGAGATAGGTATGTGCAAGCAAGATGTGCACAAATGAGGGAAGACTTGAAGAAATTAAAAGAAATGAAGAAAGATGATGGCCACTCTCAAATCAATGTGGTAAGGACAACAAAAGATGATAATGATGTGTTCTTAGTAACAAATAAGGAGGTTGTTAAATCAAAATGGGTGATGGACTCTGCCGCTGCAAAACTCATTTGTCGAGATCGAACAATGTTTGACAACTTGAAGACTAATGGAGAGTTTGGTCATTTTGTGCTTCATAATTGTGCTATCCAAATTTCTATAATATGAGGTATGTACCTTATACTATCGCCAATATAATTTCTTTGGTGGAGATGACGTCACATGAGTACAAGTTGACAGGTTTAAAATGGGGTTGCAAGGTGTACAAAGGAATGTGTTCGGTGTTATGAGGGAAGAAAAATAAGAATAATATTTGCTACTTAAAAGAACAATCTTTGAAAAAGACAAGTGGTGAGAAGAAAGTGAAATTTTTGGATGATGCGAAAGTTTAGAAATTTTAATGGAGGGATGATTTGTTGGGAATCAATTCAAATTTCAATGTGTGGAATTTCAATGCATGGAAAAAAGGAAAGAATATTCCAATGTTTTAGAATTTGATAATTGGAACATGCAAATTCAGCTTTGAAAAATGAACTGAAAGTTTCTAGAGGTGATTGAATTTGTGGAGATTAATTGACATTCTTTAATATTTTTTGGGAAGAAGTCATATTCTTCTCATATAAAAAGGAAGTCTTGTGAAGTATTTTATTCTTTCATTCAAGAGTATGAGAGAGAATATTTTTTCTTGCAGTGAGAATGTTATCATTTCTTGTAACTTAGACTTTGAGAGTTTGTAGAGTGATACACAATTTGAGGTGAGTTACAAATCACTGTAATTATTTTTGAGATAGTGAATATAATTGTTGAGGTATTTTTATAAACATAAACAAGAAGTGTTAAACCACGTAAATTGTGTGCTTTCTCATTCCTTTATTTTGTGTGTGTTCTCGTATAAGATCCCAGACGTGTGTATGCTGGATTTCCCAACATATACTACCTTCACCCTTTTTTATAAGGTCCTATTACTTTTTTCTCATATATATTCAAATTTTAAAATTGTAAAAGGTGATAATTTCCATTCGAAAATCATTTTTTATTTCCTGCTACTAAAAGTAATTTTTGGTGTGTATAAATCTGTTTAATTTTTTAATGAAAAAATGTCTTACTCGATTATCATAGAGTTTGTGTTTAAATATTTATTTTTTATTGACAAGTGGACAATTTTTTGCAAATAGTACATATAAATGGAACAAATACAGTATATTTTTGTTTATAATTGATTTTTAAAAAAATTAAAAAAAGATAAATTATTATTAATTACAGTAATACCGATCATTATTTTACAACTAAATATCAAATACGAAGCACTTACCACTATATTGCCATCTCAGCCCAAATATGCTTATAATTGATTTCACATGCAGTATTAATTAAACTTCATATTCTATAATGTTTATTAAGTCTGGCAGCATTACTATTCCCCTTAAACTCTTATATGCACCTAAACGTTTACTACAATAACTATCATTTCACTATCTTGCAATTAACACATTCGAATTTAATTTCAAGTACCAATGTATACGAATGACCATCAATTTTCCTTTATACTAATAGTATATATCAAAAGTCTAATGCTTTATAAGCCCAATAGACATGAGGAATTACACAGTTACATAATGTCTCACACTATTCTAAAAATACTATATTTATAAAAACATTCAAATCATGATAGTACTAAATAAATTCATTAATGTAAGATAGAGACGAATTCATGTACATGTAATTGGGGGCAGCTGCCCCCACTAGCCTTCAATTGTTTTCATTAATTATTTAATAATTCTATTTCTGTTCTCGTAAAAATTATTGGTTGACCTCATAATAAGTGTTTTTTTTAAATGTTTGTGAAAATCAAAGATCATATATTTTACATTTAAGATGAGTTAGTTAATAGTAAGAGTTCAGTCATGTAATTTTAATTGATAGAGTTCAAATCTTTCAAAGATAATTGTAAAATAGTTATTAGTGTGACTTTAATTAATAATTATTTTTTTTACCTCATTTATAAAAAATCATATTGTATAGATTTCAGTAAAAAAATATATTTTAAAAGTTACCTTTAATTTTATTTGTGGCAAATATAATGGTTGAAATGAGTTTCTTATAACTGAGATTTGAGAAAAATCAAATGTCTAACCATATAGAATATGAATTGTTGAATGATTTTATGTAATATAGAATATGCCTCTAATCTATCTATATATA